>JAOUZG010029736.1:3386220-3396784 GCA_026289955.1 Argiope argentata | reverse complement strand
GGTTGTAAATTCTTTTAGAAATATTTCGTAAAATAACCTCAAATTAGCAAATAACTGTAATGAAACTACTCTAAAAATGGTCGAATATTCAGTGATTTTTTTTCTTTAATTTGCATGTTGCCAAAAACAATAATGAATCGTTTGCAATAATAATGGTATACATTTTCATCGAGTTAATTTTTATCAGTCCTCTTATTTATATTTGAAACTTTTATGTTTTCGATTCTTTAATTTTCAATTATTTTGTTTAAAGATACCTAAATAATTTACATTTTATATATTTTATAAACGTAGATATTATTTTATCAATCTTGACAAAAAATTTCAATTGAAAGGTGCTTTTTTGATTATTTTCCTACAAATTCTCTACTTTATTTATCTATATAGCCACATTTGTGAACGAGTAAACCCTATAGTGAAAGAACCGTAATTACATCATATAGAAAAAAAGGAACTTACTGAGAAAATATTAAGTTAACATTTTATTCTATAAAAATTTTATTCTTTTTAAATTTTATTCTCATAAAATCTTAATAAAAGGAATAGTCCTATCAACTTCCGAGTTTCTAGTTAAAAATATTTTCTTTTTGAACATTATCTGCTATGTTATTAAATTGAATTGAATTGAATTTATTCAAAAATTTAACCACATCATTTGATCTGAGTGAAACTTAAACTTCATAGTTGTTGCAGTTTTTCACAAACAATGCTAATAATTTTACAACAATTTGCAATGTAAATAGGAAATTAAAATGTAGTTGAATTCAAAATTTGCTAATTTTTTTATTAATTCATATTGTAATATAAATTTGGAGTTTCCAAAACTTTAGAATAACCTTTATTTTATTTTGAAGCTCAAAATTACAATGTCCATCTTGATAAGTAGCAAAGCAGTTGTCATAAAAGTGGACTCAGAAAGTAAAATTTTTCCTATTTTTATTAATACTGAAATTATCTATTTCAATTAGATTTTTTCTGGGGATTCTTAATGAGAAAAAAAAATAATTTCATATGGTGTCAATTCACATTTCATTGATGCTGTTTGATGCCATCATACAACAAAAGACTAATCACGTACCGGATTTGTATGCAAGATATAAATCCACCATGGTCCATTGATGAAGAGTTATAAATATCATTAAAAGACAGAAAAAATTATTCTAAAAACAAAAAAAAATGTCAAAATGATTCAAATATGCTCTAATAATAATTCAAATATGCTACATAATAATAAAAGAGTATGTATGTGTATGTATGCGTCTTTAGATGAGTCTTTAGATGAGTTTCCATTAATAGAAAGTGTGTAGATGTGGGCGCATACAAGGATCTGAGGGCATATGTCTATCTTCTGTATGCTTGGTGTGGTAGTGGGAATTAAATAAATAAACAGTTGGCTTTTTGAAATTATAAAAATTTTAAGCAAGAGTTACATTGAGTTAAACATGATTAATATATCAAAACTTTTCAACTTCAAATTTTAGTAGTCATATAATTTAGTTACACTATTATGTTGGCATTAAGATGTTTTGTTCATTCTACTACTCATTTCTCTCTTTCTATCCCAGCAAATAAATTTTAATTTTAAATTAAAGTAAAAATGATGAAACTGCAATCAATATAAAGACATTTTTTAATGAATCCAGGCTTGTCTTTAAATAAAAAGTATGAGAAGTGAAAGCAGAGTCGTTTGTCATTGAAGTCTTATGCGCACCATAGAATAATTGTCATAATATATAACAAAGAATTATGCAGCGAAAATTCCTCAAATTCATCATAAAATTTAGCTTTATTTTTTAAAGGATATAAAGGCTGTCAATAAAAAACATTTTCCTTTTTCGTTTTATAATAATTCGAAAAATTATTGTTTAAATATTAGATATTCCTTTTATCTTCAGGAATCATATTCTGCAAAGCTTCTTGGCATTTCAACTTTTAAATAAACAAATTTTTACATCTATTGCAACTAAATTGAACCAATTTTTTAAGTTTTGAATATTATAATATAAGAAGAATCGGTATTTTCATAATCTAAGCCAATCACTCTTGAGAAATCTTAAAAAGTGATTAGTTACTTTGAGATGGTCAATGAAGTGATCTAATATGTTCATTAATATAGAATAGTGATATTGAAATTATCATTAATCAACCACCTTTAGAGATTAGTGAAGTTTATTTTAGTACAAATTATTTTTTATTCAGGATATTAGATTCTCAATAATGTTCTGTTAATTAAGATTCTTATAAGGATAAATGTAAAAAATTTAAATTTGTTATTACTCAGCATTTATTTACTCAATTTACATAATACATAATTAATTGTTTCATTATTGAAACATTGATATAATTAAAAATAATAATTTTTTGAACGGGATAACACACACTGAATTTATCTTTTGCTTTAATAGTGGATTGAAATGTCCAAAATTGTAAGTTATTTTTAGAAAAAGCAAGATTCAAATTTTCATAAATCAGGCAATTTTAACGGTTGATTTAGTTCATTGAAGTGTGACTTTTCCTATTTAAAATATTAATGCCCCAATAATATTTTATTAAATATAACACACAGAGAAGTGTATCATAAATTTTAAATTTTTATTTCATCAGAGAATTTATTCATCCAATTTACATAAAATTTACATATTTATTTCCTTAAGGCCATTTCAATTTACTAAACAATATTTGTGCCCATTGCTAAAGATTTACAAATTGGTTGTTGGGTACGTATTTGAATGGATACTGTGCATGAATTAAACCGTAATTGCCTTCTTGGAGTTGATTTTTTTAATTAATGATATAGATATCGTAGGATAGATATTTTTATCTTGTGTTTACTTTCTTCTAATTAAAAATTTTGTGAATCTAAACCATTCTCTAATCAACTTGAACAAACACAAAATTTTTTATCAAAATTGGTCCAGATGTTTAGGAGGAGTTCAATCACATACACACGACCGGAAGAATTTTATATACAATATTAACCATTGCATTTATTAACCTTTTCATTGAAACTTCGGTTTATCTAATTTTTGGGTGTATAATTTGTACACATAAAAAATGGTTTAAGATATGTCAATCCCCACCTTGAAACAAGAGTAAAGGGAAAAGTGATTTTCTACGTTATTGATTTAACTACGATATTTTCATATGGATTTCTTTTACATGTATAGATTTAGACAAGAAAATCTTAGGTATCTTTATGTTGTAAGTATTAGAAATTTTCAGCCCTTCGCTCAAGGAAGCCAGATATTTTGATTCAAGCAATTTTATATGGCACGTGTAGAGTTAAGTGAATAATAAAGTGAAAATCGGATAAGAAAATAAAAGAAAATCTTTGAATAAAGTTAATAGGGCTAAGTTAAAATAAAGTTTAGGAAATTAATTAGATTTTAAATTAAACTAAGAGACATCATTTCACATACAATTAACTAAAATTACTGGAAATGCAAATATCTGTAAAACTTTTATTCATATCCAATGCAGGAATGACTAAAACCTATTTTTAGCTATAAGAGCCCAATAACTCAACATTTCAACAAAATAAACATAATTAAATTAAATTTATTATTATTTTTTTAAAATTAGAAACTATGCATCGATTTTTAGACTTCGTATGCCCATGAGAATTCTTCCAAAATGCATGCACTATTCTTTTAAATCATCCAAGAACACAACGCAAAATGTTCCTTATTATAGAAATATATCTCGAATCTAACCTTCCCATTCGTACTTTTAATATTTATTAATATATTCTCATACAGCGTATTGTAATTTGTTCAATTTTTATTACTAATTGCACAATGTTATATGTAATTTGAAAATTTGGTCAGAAATTTAGAAAACGGTGATATTTTTGACAATTGTTTCCATCTCATTTCTCATTTTAAAATTTTTTTATTACGTGGTTTCAAATCGAACAATTTTCTTCTACACAAATCTTAAGGAATCATTTATCGACTTCAAATCGCATAAATGTTTCTCTTCAATCCCTTAAAAAACTGAACTCACAATTAGCCACAGTGTGGAAGTATACAGAAAGTGTAACGTTCTCACAGATTCAAGATTATTACATTCCCACGTCAGCGAAATCCGTTTTTTTTTTAATTTTTGATAAGTTAACTACGCTCATTTATGCATAGTCTGTAAGAATTATCTGAAAATTTTCAGATAAATTTTTCTTTTCCAAATAATTAAATTCATTTATTCTTTAAGAGCAAAATTAAAATTGGTTTTTGAGAGCCCCATGATTGTTACAGAACTTAATGGCCGGTTGGTTCTGGATAAATATCAATTTTTAGTTTTTTTTCTTAAAATTATTTGATTTTTAGACAATTTATTACAGAAATAAATCGGAATTAAAAGTGGGTACATACCTGAAAATCATATTAGAGTGAGAATTTCCTGATCATAAACTGTTAATACCACAAATATTACTAACATTTGACAATTCGACAAAATATAATGCTAAAAAAATCCCAATGCAATTGTTATTCACAAAGCGAAGGAAGGAAAGATTTAACGTTTAGGAAATTAACACGCATTTCAAGAATAATTATACGAAGAGTCTTAAGATTCAGTACCTTCCAAATAATGTTTTGAGTTCCAAATTAAAAGTTACCACAATGTTATTTACAACAAAAATATTACTTACAAAATGTGTTAAGAAGATTTTATAATCAGAATTAAGAGGAAGAGATTACTTTCACAACTATCACCAATTACTCCCAAAGCCCATTACGACATATCGATTTCTGTAAAATAAGTGCATCAAAACATGTGCATATTAAGAAATAACGGGGTATTTTCCAGTTGAATTACAATTGATTCATGCCGTTTTCATTACATAGTAACAACGAGAGTGATGTTGATCCAGCGGTGGGTTATTGAACCAGACACAGAGGTATTGAGCCATCGAGAGTGAGTGGAGAACAGTGACATCGAGAGTGATATGGAAACAGTATAGAATAAGCAAGAGTGTTATTGAACAAACGAGAGTGATATAGAACCGTCGAGTGGGACATAGAATAAGGGAGAGTGATATAGAACCGGCGAGTGGGACACAGAATAAGCGAGAATGATATAGAACCGGCAAGAATGATAAAGAACCAACCAATGATATAGAAACAACGAGAAAGATATTGGACCAATGATAGGGATATAGAACCAGCGAGTAATATATAGAACAAGCGATAAGGAAATTGAACAATCGAGAAAACCTAAAACTAGCGAGAATGAAAAAGTACCAAACAAAGAGATATAGACACAACGAGAGGGATATAGAACGAACGAGAGTGATATAGAACCATCGAGAGTGACATTGAACAAGCAAGACATAAATTTTTTCATATATTTTCTAATAAACATTTCGCGTATTAGAGCGTTTTGCATGGTAATGGCATGTAAACAATAGTTACTGAACGTTTGGCGTCAATTTAGCGTTTTCCTGAATCCATCGTTTTATCCTTGTTAAGCCGTTTTTTGGCGATTAATCAATGAAATACGGCGAATAGTATCCA
This sequence comes from Argiope argentata, assembly GCA_026289955.1. Classification (NCBI taxonomy): domain Eukaryota; kingdom Metazoa; phylum Arthropoda; class Arachnida; order Araneae; family Araneidae; genus Argiope; species Argiope argentata. The sequence goes on along the minus strand of JAOUZG010029736.1, from coordinate 3,391,271 downwards.
AAAATCAAATTTGTGTTTTAGACACTTTTTTTAAAACTACTTAGAGCCAAAATTGGACATCTGCAATTATAATCCTAATTCGAGAACCTAATTTGATACATTTAATTTATTACGATTTTGAATTATCGCATTCACATGCTTATCAAAATGCATATCGGCATATAATCAATTCTTTTTATATGTATTTCAAATTTAGTCAGATGTCCACGATATAGATGTTAAAGTTTCATACCGAATCTTATCTAGCTAGCTATCTTCCTTTCGAAGTTATACTAATATCTATTTGAGAAACTAAATACTAGTTCGTTCTAAACGAATTTGAATTTATATCTACAAATTTAATTCAATAAAAAATCTGCAAATTTCGTATAAATACCGCACATCAAATTCAAAACCATCTAGTCTAAAACAATTTTAATTATCTTTCCCATGGCCAGACAGACTGCCATTTTCTGAAAATGCCTTTTTCGAGCTGTAAAAACTAAAAATGTGTCAAAATCTGAAGTTTGAATTGCTTACCGATTATTGTACGTTTTCTACATTATGTATATGAGAAAATAAAAGAACGTTAATTTATCAAATATATTTCAGATATTAATAATACAATATTTTATTTTCACATTCATACCAAAATTCATATTACACCGCTCTAAAAATCTACAGATAGTTATTGATATGCCTGAAGATAAATTTTTTGATGAAAAAGAGTTACTATTTACAGAAATTCATGTTTTATTTTAAAGGATTTCGCACTTGCAGTTCTGAGGTAAAAACTACTCAGAAAACTAGATAAATAAATTCTTAACTGAACAGAGTTACTCTGAAAAGAACTGTTTCTTTGTGAAAGGTTTAAAATTTATTAAATTGGACTAAGAATATTGAAGTATTAAGTTAATATTTTTCCTATCTACTTTTTATTCTCAATTCCTTACATTTATACTAAGAATTTTAAATAATTGAAGTAATTTGGCTTAATTTTCTTTGGAAATATAGAAGGAGCTTCCTGTGGTATTGACGAATTCATTGAATTAGAACTGAATTTGTATATTTTTGGTCTTAATTTCCCTGAAAATTCTTAACAATATTTCATTCCCTAAACTTGTTTTTCACTTTTGGAAATAGAGCTTACTCAATAATAATAGTATAAATCTCAATGATAATAGCATAAATCTCAAACTATTATTCATCTCCTTCTTAGTCATGTGGTAGGGACAGATGTTACATTCCAAAATATTTGCACCATAATTCTTGCATCAAATGCATAAGTTGTTGTTGTTTCTAATGGCACTTGCCTATGGACAAGCTCGCTGCTGGACCCAGCTGCAGATTTAAGCCGAGTGAAGCGTCTCTTGTTTCAAGTAGCGCCAACTAGGGCCAAGAGTACGACTTTTGCTACACACTCATCTCATTCGCTTGCACAACCCCTTTTTACAGGGGGGCACATTCACACATCTCACAGATAGTACACAGAATAACAACCATGCCCGAACCAGGACTCGAACCCGGGACCTCCTGAACACGAGGTAGACGCGCTACCCCTGTGCAGCAAGCCGGCAAATACATAAGTATAAGCTTTAAATAATTATCCAGCTGTGACGGATTAATAATCCCGACGTAATTATATTTTCAATGAAATAGGGAGCTGCACACATCGAGATCTAAGTGCAAATGCAGAATTTGTTTATTCAGGTTTGGTTTTTTGGGCATTCGCAAGCATTGAAAAGGAGAAGAACGAGAAAGGGCTTCATTCGTTTCAGAAATCTCGCGACAGTCAAAATGTATGCAACTCGATTCCTCATCGTGCTTCTTTTAGTGTTTTGTGCTTCTAATCTGTTAGTTGCTGGTCAAGTATCTTCTCCTGTGAAATTATTTGACATGAGGGAATTGATGGATTTAGGATATACTTGGCTCGAAAATAAAGCGAAAGATTTCGGGGATTCGATGACGTCTGGTATGCAGAATGGAATGGATAAATTAAATGGTTATATACAGAAAATTCCAACGTTTTCAGGAATGTTTGGAGGTATTCAGATCTGATCTACCGTAAATCACTATAAAAACGGACTTTCACGTTTATTTCCCGTCAAATTTTACGAATTTGTATAATTGTTTTCTACAGCAGCCTAGATTTTAGTGTTATTTGTATCAGCATACACCAATGTTTCTTACAAATAAATTCCGCAATGAAACAAATCAGTACATTAAACAACAAAAAAAAAGTTTGAATTGAGCTTTATGCACGATATGTTTCAAGGTGTTATCTCCTCAACCAAAGAAATGCATCACGACCTGTATCTGAGCAAGTGACGAAGATTCTGTTTAAATGTTTCCTACAATCATCGGAATGCTTTTATATATATATATATTTTGATGATGCAGAGACCACAAAATCACAAAGTTCTGCATTTTTGTCATCTGTATCGATTGTGCACTGCTACAAGTTCCGCATATATTTTTAGAAAGTGATAATAACAGTTTTTCTAAAATTATAGCGTTATTTATTATAATTAGTTTGTTTACTGTGGTTTAAATACTAGGAAAAGGAAATTGTCTAATCTACATTACTACTTTTGGAATCTAAAGATTGTCTCTTAATAGCTCTGCATATCGCCTTCCGTCTCTAATTAACTAGATGGCCACCATAACCTTTAGACCGGAAAAGCACCAAGTGGTACCAAAAGCCTCTGCTTCCGTCATTTTCAGTGAATTATCCTCCAACAAATGGTGTGAGAAAAAATTGTGGATGATTGGATGACCACCATCCATATTGTGCCAAGCAGATTCTGTTTGGTTTTCAACAATGTTTATCTATTTCGTTAATCCTTTTTTTCATAGAAAATGCATAAAGCAATTATGAATGACCAACGTATCAGGTTTAATATTGATCTTACATGTGAAATTGTAATAGACGATCGGCAAATAAGTGTCTTTTGAGACATGAAACTTCTGTATAAATTTTGTGATTCTAAAAGTATATTTTATGAAAGTCTGCTTTGAAATTTCTAGGTATATTCTTAATTAAAATGGAGAATTAATTAAATATTTAACATATTTTTTTCAAATATTATTCGGAATATCACTTTTTTTAAATATTAGTTGTTTTCATTCTAAAAAATGAGACTAAAACAAGAAATGCAGAAAAAGTATTTGAATTTGCTGAAAAAATTTTAATTGTTTTTTTATAATAGATTTTTTCTTGCACGAAAATTGTAATCAGTGCAGTAACAATTTTTTATTATTATAATCGAATGTGTAAAGTATATGTTTTCTAAAAAAATAGATATCTAAATAAAGGTAAAAGGAAAAATATATTTAGATGTTCATTTATTTTTTCACTAACATTTAAAAAAAAAACTACATATTTTATTTCTATCTTCAAGTAACTGAGCTACCCGAGGTTTCACCAATTTCAGATTTCATGTATTTAAAATATAGAAAATTCTATTTTGAAAATATATTTCTATGCTCAAATATGTGTGTATGTATTTAAGACTTTTAGTTATCATTATCATTTATATATTGATAAAATATATTTATATATGTTTCGCTTTACGTTAGTCTATATACGGAAATGATGGCTCTAAATGATTTAAGAAATATTTAGTAAAATTACCTGCAAATTAGCAAATAACTGTAATGAAATTTATCTAAAAATAGTCAAATATTCAGTGATTTTTTCTTTAATTTACGTGTTGCAAAAAACTATAATGAATCGTTTGCAGCAATAATAATATAATTTTTCTTTGATTTCATTTTTATCTGTCTGCTTACATATATTTGAAACTTTTATGTTCTCGATTCTTTAATTAATTTTTAATAACTTTGTTTAAAGGCACCTAAATAATTTACCTTTTATATATTTTATATACATATTTTATCAATATTAACAAAAAATTTCAATTCAAACGAACTTTTTCAATTATTTTTAAAAAATTTCTTTTCTTTATTTATCCATATAGCCAACTTTTGTGAAAGAGTAAACCTTATAGTTAAAGTGGACAATAATTTCATCATATTGAAAAAAATTATGTTACTTTGAAACCATTAATTTAAAATTTCATTCTACGAATTTTATTTCATAAAAACTTTATTCTCATTAATCCATATAAAAATTATTATTCTTATTAATCTCTGAGTTTTTGGATAAAAATATTTGTGAACAGCATCTGCTGTATTATTAAATTGAATTGTAGTGAATTCATTTAAAATTTAACTTCATAATTTGATCAGAGTGAAAACTATTACTAATTAACCAATTAATTTCACGGTTTGTACAAATTTGTTGGTGTAGTTTTTTACAAATATTACTAAATTATTACAATATAAATAGGAAATTCAAATATAATTGAATTAAAAATTTGTTACATTTTTTTTATATATACATATCTTAACCACAATTTGGAGTTCGAAACATTTTTTTCAGCTTGAAGTTCAACATTACAAACGTTTCTTAAGACAATCAAGCAAGCAATTTTCATCAAGATTTATGTAGAATATGAATTTGTTTCCTTCTTTGTTAATCCTGAAATTAATTTCTATTAATTATATTCTTTAACGTTACTCTGAATGAATGAAGACTGATCTTACAAGGTGTCAATTCATTGATGCTGTTTGAAGCCATCATAAAACAAAAGACTAATCGCGGGCAGGAGTTGTATGCAATATCCAAATGCAATGTTGATGAAAAATTATAAATATCATCAAAAGACAGAAAAATTTATCCTCAAAGAAAAAAAAATTAATATTGCTAAAATGATTCAAATATGCTCTAATAATAAATCAAATAGGCTACATAATAATAAAAGATAATGTATATGTGTGTATGCGTGTTTATATTTGTTCATTTTCAGAGTGTATGCAAGTATTTACCTTTGAATTTAAGTGTGTAGGTGTGGAAGCATATGAGTATCTGTTCGCATACGTCTATCTTCTGCATGCTTGGCGAGGTGATAGGAATCAAATAAATAATGACTTTTTTAAATTATAGGAATTGTTAACTTGACTTGTGTGTGTGTGTGTGTGTGTGTGTGTGTGTGTGTGTGTGTGTGTGT
>JAOUZG010029736.1:3342345-3361137 GCA_026289955.1 Argiope argentata | reverse complement strand
GTGTGTGTGTGTGTGTGTGTGTGTGTGTGTGTGTGTGTGTGTGTGTGAATGTGTGTGTGTGTGTGCGTGCGTGCGTGCGTGCTTGTGTGAAAATAAATTTTTAGAAGCATACTTAATGTAAATAGTCTAAACAAATTGTTATCCAAACTATATTTTTCACACATTTTGACCATTTAATGAATTTTAAACACTTTTTTTCTGTCCTTTATTACGGTTTTATACGGCTTTTCATAGTTTTTATCAAGAACATACGTTAAAAATTCTAGTACACTTAAGGAAAAAAAAATTATTCAAAGGCAGTTTTTTTTTTGTTGTAAACACAATATTATCATCTAAAATGTATAGCAGAAAAGGAAATTTAAAGGTTTTTTTAGTGAATAAATTATCAGAAAAATCTTTATGTAAAAGGAAATTAATATTCTATAATCAAGATTTGAACTTCATACTATCGTTTATATAGTTGATACACTCAATATAGTTGATACCACATGCAATAAAAAATTTTTAACGCATTTTTTCTTATGACATTAATTAAAATTGATCTCGCAACACTGCAACTGATGGGCCTGACGTCACGTGAAACAATAACGAAAACTCTTCACCCAAATTTTCTCCTTAATAATCTAGAGGAAGTGAAATTGGACGTTTTCGCAATTCCTGTGGGATAATTAAATGTATTCTACGTCAGTTTTGTTGGCAATTGTATAGTTAATTCATATTTAATTAACGATTTGCTTCGCTACATTGATTCACTTATGTTTAGTAATTTACGACGTCAGAAATTTTCCTTCCATTTAGTGAACATTCGAGACAGTCTACTAAGATTTGTAGTTAATAAACTAAATTGCTGTAGTAGTTGCATTGGCAATAGTTATTTAATGGCATTATAGCAAATGAGTGTGGTTACATCCATCGTTAAGGAAATATTAATTTTGTGACGAAAGCATACGATTTTTTTATCCTTTTATGATGTTGCTAAAAGATATGACCGTCTAGACGGACTGTTCACAATATCTTGTATATTATTGTCACGGGTTAATTACGGAGTGGGTCTGTGATAAAATATGCTAGTCGCTTTTGGCCCCAAGTTTGTTTGTTTTTCTAACTTTTTAGATACTTAGATAATTAAAATTGAATGTATTTTTTTTATATTTTTTTATCTTGCTATATGATTTGGGCGTCCTGTTTCGGGCTTGGTTATTCTTCATCTGTTCTATGTGTGAATGCGCCCCCTATTCCTTTGAAAAGGGCTATGCGAATAAATATGATGCATGATTAGCTCATGCGTACTATTGGTCATAATTGGGGCTGCTTAAAACAAGAGATGCACCTCGGCTTAAAATCCTTGAGTGCACCTTGATGCTTATACATTTCAAGTGCCATTAGGAACAAGAGCTACAAACTGAAAAAGCAAATGTTACGAAATAAAGGTTTGAGCAAAAATCCTCTTGTAGACTGAAAAGTATATGAATAAATGTTTAGATAACTGAATTCGAATTAGCTTATAGAAATTAAATACATTACTTAGAATGAGTAGTAAGTTTATTTTTAAAATTGTTTTTGCAGTTGAAGTGATATTTACTGGAAGATAGAATTGATTTAATTATAAAAATATTTTTTTGAATAAAGATATTACGAAAACTATTTTTGTTAGATAGTTATTTTGAAGGATATGTATAGTAATTTTTATAGGCAAGTCTTTGTTATTATCCCTCTGCCAATGGTTAAGCTTTTTTCTTGAGCGCAATTAAACTTTATATGTTGCAATAGATATATTTCTTATTTCTATTATATGTTTTTCATTCTAATTGAAATGAATTTTTTAGTAACAAGATGCTCACTTTTTAATTAGCAAACCATTATCCATTAACTAGCAAAGCGATCAATCTGTTCTGAAACACGATCTATTCGAATTATATATTCAACTAAATGTATAATAATGTATTTTTTTTTATTTATAATACAGGCAATCTTACAAGAAAGTGGTCTTAAGACATTTATTTTTACCTGTGTTTCAAAATTTCGTGAAAATGAGATATATATATATATATAGTTACAAACCTGTAATTGTGTTTCCCAGCACAAATAGCGTCATGATAATCAAGACAATTTTACGATCAGCCATTTTGCGTGCTGAGAGGGTGCCGCTTCAGTGATCTCAGGGCATAGGGACAAATTTGGCGACCATTCAGTGGCTTGTGACGAATTTGGCAACTTTGGTGACTAAATGGATATTGCTGGAAAATTCAAGAATTTTAACGATCCATCCAATAGAAATTAAGATGAGTCCTGATTGTACCAGAAGTTCCTAGGCCAGCTTCCCGGTAGCTATAAAAGGAAAGCAGTCTCAAGCTTCAGTGGTGAATTGAACCGAAAGTGTAGCTGAAATAGAAGACAAGTAACGCTTCATCAAGAGGATAGCAAAGCGAAGGTGAGTAACAGTGTTGTGTGGGGCTAAAGGGTGTACTGAACTGTGCATGCCAATTCCTGTTGTCTACTGTGAAAGCATCGTCGTGTCTTGTATTGAGTAAGCAGTCGTGTGGTTGTCAGTTGTCCACTAAAGTGAGGAGACATCACATAACGCCATCCTTTGCCTACGGTGCCTATAATGATAAGTTATCTAACCAGTTGGATGAGCACAAGATGGGAGGAAGAGAGAAAAAAAAAGGAAAAAATTGTTAAAGGGGAAAAAAGAGATGGTACAGCATTCAGGGGTTTCCAGAGTGAATGCCATCAATGTCAAATCTTACACGAATCTGTTCATTTTTTTCTGAAGTTATAACTGCATAGCGGAGGCAAGAATACTGAAACAAATGGTGATTAAGGGTTGAACTTACAGGGGAATTAGATTACCAACTTAAAATGGAGGAAAAATTGACAAAATAAATTGTGAATATACGTATGGCAAATTAACAATCACTATAGAGTCAGAAATACGTAGTGTCCATCTGGGTCCTGAAGTCTTGATTTTCATTATGAGATCTGCACTTTTGAGGGACTTTTTAAGTTATAATTTTGGTTGACTTTCACAATGAGAATTCTGGTCTCAACTATTGTAGGTCTTGAAGAGGTCTTGGTATTTATGAATAGGATTTACCCTGGAGTGGATTTTGCCGCGTGAAAGGGTATATGATGCAACTCTACTGTGCTATTCTTCTTCGAGACTTCTTTCTGGCTTTCTCATGTGCCATGAGAGAGTGAGTAGGCATTCTGTGGCATAATGAATTGGAGATCTTATTTACCCACAGCAATAAGGAGAGTTGGCTAGATGGAATATGTATAGGTATGTCGGGAATGAGCCGTGTCCAGTGAAGAAAAGGACATTCGCTCTGTTCCAGTTGAAGCGTGAAGAAGGGGACAGTGAGAACTTCTGCCGTTTGGAGAAATTGTAGGGCAAAGGTCTGACGATCCCTTCTCCTGCTAGATTCTTTCTGGCCGCTTTGTGTGCTGTGGTCGATTACTACTTATGAGCTATTATCTGCTGTAGTGGGCTGCTATGTAATGTCCTCTGTTCATCTCGGTTGTAATATTTGTCTTTTGTGTGCTCGTGTTCTTTGTGTTAATAAACGTCATTGTTGTTTTCTACTGTGGTCTGCTGATTATCTACATGCCATACACTCACTTGAAGCGAATCCGGGGATCCGTAACCATACCATTACAATTAAATAAATTTGTAATTACATAGTTATTTTCTTCTTGTGGGTGCACGATGCATTTGTTTCCCATTCTTTCAGAGCCTTCTTTATTTCACTGAAAATTTCCTGCTAAACTAAGGCAATATTTCTCCTCATCTGCTGTGGGAATCTTCACAATTTCCTGCGTTGATTCAGATTGCATTTCAAGGTTTGCGAGAAATGTTGACATTATAATGCTTGTCAAAAAATAAGAAAATTTAGACAAACAAGCTTTAAACTCAGAAGGATAGCTAAGATCAGAGCTAGGTTCTACAAGTATAATCAAGCTGACTAGTCTATAAGAATTCCTCCTTAAACGAAGTTAAATTTTATCATGACAATATCTTAAATTTTATTCATACATTCTTATTTTATTCCTTAAACTTTTTCTTAGTTCATTAATAATGTGCCCACAAAAAAATTGGCTTAATATTATAGCCTTGTTTTCAGCGCTTATTATAACTCCAATGACTAATGCAATTAAAATTTTCTTTTGCATAAAATAAGTATTTTGAAAACTGGTTTTCAAAAATTTATTAAAATTGGGGAATAATTATAGCGAAATAAAAATGGCATCGATTAAAACCTGATTTTTAAAAATTATAAAGTGATGTAAAAACGTTTTTATATAAACTATACAATATATTTATAAAAGAATTATATATAAATTTTGATTATTCTTTAATAAAAAAAATATAATTAAAATTTTGAAAGTACTTTCACAGTAAGCTTTTATTCCAAAGATGTAAATAATGAAGAAATGTAATGGCTGTAGGTCCAAAGGTTTGCTCCTTTATTGTAGTGTACAAATGTTTCCAAAATGCATGCCTCACTACTGGAATTACCACCCAAAGAATTATCAAATGAAAAATAACACAATTTTAAGAATAAAATGAAAAAGAAAATAATTCAATTATTTGCAAAATGAGTAGAGATGGAATCGCTGAAATATCAATTACAAAATGAAAAAAAAAACACTTGCAGTATTTATAAAGGACAGAAGGAAAAAAATATCGCTCTATTACTGAAATAAAAGAAAACTGAAAAAAGTAAACATATTGCTTTATTTTTTAATTAGAAAAACAAAGATTGCAAGTTTTAATCAACATATTTGCATACAAAATTATTCAAACATTTTTCACTACATAAAAAATATGGTGGTAAAGCAAAACTTTCGTATGTATATTATGATTTAGCTCTATTATAAAGTTTTTTTTTTCAAAAAAAGATTAAGACAAAGCAGCAGTGTAATTAATTATGCATATTTATTTCAATAAAACCTATGCGTATCTCCTTCCTTAGTTAGTTTAAAGTAGTGTTTCCATTCCAAGTAAATGCACCGCATATAAAATATTTTTAAATCATGACCAACCATTTCGTGCTAATGGAAACAATCTATTAAACACCAACCGCTTTCATTAGCAGTAATTTCACCAAGATTATTGGTTGCCTAAAAAATCGTTTTTAATTAAATATTTTTGTAACTCATTTTTAATAACCTCCTCGGCAAAACATTTTGAGAGACATATAACTCATATTTTAAAAGCTTCTTCAAAGTTCTTTTGCATCAGCAATACATTTTCTTAATCTGCTGTCTATAATTTATGCATATACTATATATTTATAATCCTGTCTATAAATTTATGCATATACTATATATTTATAATCCTGTCTATACATTTACACAAATACTATATATTTATAATGTTGTTTGCATATTTGCGCATAAACTATATATTCATATTATTGTCTATATATTTTCCTATATACTATATATTTATATTGCTGTCTATTATTTATACGTATACTGTATACATAAATTGCTGTCTACATATTTACACGTATATACTATATTTTGACTTATGTTTATGTATTTATACACATACTACATACTTATATTGCCTTTTGAATATTTAGACATATATTTTATATTTGTATTGCTGTTTATATATTTATACACATACTACATACTTATATTGCCTTTTGTATATTTAGACATATATTTTATATTTGTATTGCTGTTTATATATTTATACATATACTACATACTTATATTGCTGTCTATATATTTAGACACATATTTTATCTTTATTATGCTGTCTATATATTTAGACATATTCTATGTATTTATATTTCTTTCTATATACAGCAGAAATGTCTAAAAATGAACACATCTGAACAAACTTTCCAACACTCTCAATTCTGAAGTTAAATCTTAATAATAAATAGAAAAATTTCAAAACTGTTATTAGAAGCATTCATTGCAATAAGTTATAGATTAACGTACTCACGATGAAAAAATAAATCGAATCTTAATATTAACAGTTGCTTGGCTGAAGAGAAAGCTTCGATCTATTCCACCGAATTTTTTCCCTACGTTTGTTTTATTATGAGACTTTGTTAGAGACTTCTTTGACACGTATACACTTACAAAAAGGATTTTAAGATAACTTGTAGCAAGCACTAAGAATTTCTAACCCTACTCTAGTTACATGAGAGAAAGCAGTTTTATTCAATGCGTGCTGTATTTATTGAATGAAAAGGGGGGATCAAATGTAAAATGTGCCAACTGTTTGGAAAACAGCCAGTCCTTCTTTAATTAAAAACCCACTAGTCGGGCTAAAATTCTGCAATAAATCAACAACATGTTTAAAAAAGAAAGAAGAAATTTCTGTCTCTACCTTACTTTATCTGAATTTATCCTTGAGGAATATTCGAACTAAGTCGTGCAACCATAGATAGCAAAAGTGTGGAGTTGTAAAGGTCATTCCGTCGTCTTTTATATGAAAAAAACCAGACCCTTAATTATTGATGTACTTCAACCAGAATCCACTCACATATAACCCTAACTCAACCATAATTCACTCGTATATAAACCTAACTCAACCATAATTCATTCATATATCTGGTAAATTATCGTAAACATGCTTGTGATGTTCCACCTTGAAAGAGTTTCAGATGATGTAAACGTACTGAAAATGAATTCATAAAGACCATCACCTGTCACTTCATAACTTCTCCTACACTAATTAAGGCTCATCATTGTAATGGAGGTAACTAGACCCTGAATTATTGCTATACACTCTAAAATGAGCCATAATCCATTTCCTTATTTGGCAAGTGCTGATACACATACTCATAATGTTTTTTTCACAGAAGAGTTTCTTCAAAACATACTTCAACGTACAATAAATGGATAATAAAGACTATCACCAGTCACTTTCCAACTCCTCCTGCAAGAGTTACAGCCCGTCATTGAAATGAATTCAACTAGATTCGTTATTAATATATGCTAAGAAGAAACAATTACTCACTTGTTTATTCGACAAGCTCTTATACACTTGGTTATGATGTTCTTCCTCAAAGGAGTTTCAACTGATTTAAATGCATTTTTAGGATTGAAACACTGCAACTATTCAAATATTACAATGATATTTTTTGAAGTAGTTTATTTTTGCAACAAGCTAGTCAGCAATTAGTTTCCATCAATATGTTAAAAAAAGGATCTATCGGAAGAATCATGAACACACCAATTGATCACACAAACGAAAGGTATCAAATAATTTCATCCATAATTTCTTCATCAACTAACATCAATTTCAAATTCCACAATCTTTGCTATATATCTATATCACTAAATGTTTTTGAAAGCCTTTATTGTATTGAATGGTCTATATAATGAAAATTTACTAAACGATTTCTAATGGTATAAAAATCGGGTCTGCATCCTTAAAAGGAGATTCACAAGCTCGGTCACGATAGAGTCAACATTTCTGTTAAGAAAACAAAAAAACTTATAACATTTGCCGCAATCGTAAAAATGAAAACCACAATAACCATTAACAAATATCAAACCTTTATAGACCAATATTTCTTCTTTATTTTTGCAAGGCCACAACAATCAGATTGTTTTTATTACGTACAATTCGTAAAGAGGTTTGCTCGAAAATCAATAAGATATGCTGCTCTCCAGAGAGCTGATTCGTTGAAAGCTTCTTGGTCCAACTCATTTGCTATTAATAAAAACTATCATATTCCAGAATATTTTACTCCGAGGAGAGCTGATGGTAAGATTTCTTCTCGTGAATTGTAGAGGTTAACCTTCAAAACCCGATTCTACTGAAGAACCTTCGTTTAAGGGGGTATATTGCGGATTAAATACGTCAGGGCCAGACGTCCTCCAGCTGGTGTGGTGTGCCAGTCCAAGTGTCATCCTCGTAATCTGACAATGATTCAAAATTACGAATTTCGTCCCATAATAGCCCTTGTGTTGCTAAACTACAACTAACTGAACTAAATACAACCAATACAATTTAACTTAAACTAGACATTCAGAATATTTTAATTTTCATCTAATGACAACCGACATTAGGAAACACTAAGGATTCCGGTAAAAATTATCACAACCTGAAAGTATTATTTTAAAACATCGAATAAAAAATGACATTACATCTATCACTTTTAAGTAAGCAATTAAATCCTAAGTAATCAAAATTTGAAGATCACTTTGATTTTAATCAAGATTCCGTAATCCGTCTTCGAAACCAAGCTTATGTTGAACTTTATAAATGCATACTCTTCTTTCTTGAAATATAGTTAAATGGTGCAACTAATTGTTTTAACATTCATAAAAACTCTTCTGTTAGAATATTTTTTAACTTAGTTTTGCTTTAAGTACAGCAACATGTAAATATGGAGAAAATTATCCATCGAAAGATTTCACGTTTCAACTGTTTTTCATACCATTAATAGGATATTTTAATCTCTTTTTCTATGTAGTAGCAAATTAAGAAAAGCGCTATATGATCAAACTGTATGTTTTTGTTTAGTAATTGATTCGAAAACAAAATGAGTAAATAATGTTTCGACCTTTACCATCCTTTAGAAGAGATTGAGGAATATTATCCTAGAGGAGAATATTCAGGGAGGAAATGGAAAAGAATTATCATAAAGAAGTATATAGTAAAATAAAGATAATAACTTTCAGTTTGAAACACATAGCCCGGATATATAAATTTATACTGGCACCATGATGTCATGAAATTAGAATCTGTTAGGAAGGACCATATACACAATATACAGAAATGAATCAATATATTCACTTCTTTAATTACTTCACCATTTGTGGATTATAAAGATTTTGTTTATGGAACCGCCAAGATCAAATTATGCCTAAAAATTTAATTGATTAGAATCAGTGTTCTCAGTTTATAAAGTAATCATCTCCTGAGATGATTACTTTATAAAGTGTGTCCCAAAATTAATGCTGGGTTCGAATTCGTGCTGTAAATTGTTGTTAACCTTATTAAAGAACTGATTTGAAAGCAGAAAATTTAGGGTTAATAATAAAGGAACATAACACGATTCATCAATTTGTTTTTATTGTTAAACAATATTTCAAAAAGAACGAAAGTCTGAAAGATGGAAGTCGAAAATTTGAGAACTGGCCTTCTAGAACGTAGGATTTAACACAACCGGATTTCTTTTTATGGACTTATTTGAAGTCAGAGGTCTATTTTAACAAGAATGCGTGTATTGCAGGAGGAAATTCAAGGCTGCATCAACGAAATTAAGCCCCATTTATGCAAAAAGGTAATGGAAAATGTTGACAAAAGAGTGAATAAGAGCCAGCCAGACCGAGTAAGTTATTTATCCTATGCGTCATTTCATAAATAACCCTATCTTATGTATTTTACGATCCAATAAAAATATAGCAATTTAATAGAAAAACTGCGGTTTTTTATTTAATTCAATATTTTGTTGACACGTTGTTCTAACGCATAAAACTCCATTTTTACTAATCCTAAACTATCAGCCGTCCCATAGTTTTTTCAATAGGGTTTCGAACACTTAACTGCACGAATGGAAGTGAGGCGTTACACAATAATACAACGTGTTAACTTAAGACTTGAATTAGATAACAAAAACACAGTTTTTTCTTTAAATTTTTATATTTTTATTGAATCGCAAAGGACACAGGATAGAATTTTGCATGAAATGGCACATAGGAAAAATAACCTTCATGGTTTTGCAGGAACATGCGCATTCTTCTGTCGAAATTTTGTATTAATGTGGCTGAATTTCATTGATGCAGTGTTGAATTTCCTCCTTCAATTTGTGCATACTTGTGAGTTGGTTGGCATAGTGGTCGACAAAATACGGTTCTGAAGCCGCATGTAGTTCTTTGGCTCCTTGATTGCGTTAATAAATATTTATTAAGTATGAAATTTAATTTTATTTAGTGAACTACTTATTTAGTGTGATAACAATTTACTAAACAAGCAGATTTGGCTCCCAATTTTTTTTAATTCTTTTAATGTTTATGTTTGGCTCCTTGGCTAACAAGTTTTTCAACCACTGGCATAGACCAAAGATTTCAAATAACCGCATAAAAAATCCAGTGGTCTTAAATTACATGATCGGGTGTGGGGTGGGGGCTAATTCTCAAATTTTCGAACCATGATCCTCCTGATTTTCATTATTCTTGAAATATTGTTCAGCTATAAAAACATTTTCTATCATACAATGCTCCCAGCTTACTAACCCTAAACTATCAACTGTTAAATGTTTTTTAAAAGAATCATCAATCTTTTACTGCATTAGTGGTGGTAAATTCAAATAATGCGTTAATCTTGGAGAATCATTAATTATAAGCCTAACCACAAGCTTATAACAAAATAATATAGTTAATAATAACAACTAAAAAGCTCAATTAAAGATATTCAATTTTTAAATATCTATTGTAAAAAATTAGCAATACTTTTTATGTAATTTTATATGTATTGCTCCGTATATGTATTGTTCCGATAGCATTTACACCAAATGTTGTAAGGTCGCGTTATGAAAAAAAAAACACTAATGAAAAAAATTCAATTAAATAAGAATTCCCGAAAATAATTATAATCAACTAGAAATACTTTTTAATTAAGGTCGGTATTTCGTCAGGTTAAGAAAATTGATTAAAAAGTAAATCATCGTTGTTCTTTTAATGAAAATCACTTACGGCGACGAGATTGAAAAGATAATTTCGTCATTTTGTCATGGGACTTAGATTAGAAAAATGCAGAGAATCAAAAAACGAATATTGCAGAAATAAATGAAAACCGAAGGGGAAAAATCAAAATTAAATCAAAAGACTGATTCAGAAGGTGAGTACGATTGATTTTGCTTTGTTTGGCAGTACGATTTTCCCTAGCACTCATAAAAAAACTGATGACCCCCTCAATAAATGCCATAAATGTGCAAAATCGCGAAGGGTCGATTTCGGAACAAAAGTCAAGCCATCGACAGAAAAAACACATATTGTTTGAATCTTTCATTGAAGGTGGCCTTTCAAACTTAATTCCAATTTAGTCCTATTTGTAACCACAGTAGCCTTTTGCCTTTCATGAGTAATATAATTTTCCATATACTCTGTTATATAAAAGACACAGGATATATATATATATTGTGGTATATAAAAGTACACAGGATATATATATATTGTGGTATATAAAAGTACACAGGATATATATATACTGTGGTGTATAAAAGTAATTACCCTATATTCTTCAATAAGGATTTATTTAAATAATAAGTTTATATATGGAATGCATTTTTAAAAATACGATGCATATACAATGACCAATTTTCAACAACATAACAACGTAATTGTCCAGATATATTTGTGATAATGTAGTTGAAACTGCCAAAAATATATTTCTTTATAATCCTTATATTAATTATCTATTAAATGTGTAGTGACATTGCTTCTGAAAAAAGCTTTCAATGTTTTATTTTTGATTTCATTTGAAAATAAATTTCTTACAAATGTAACAATAATCATTATTAATCCAAGTTGCTGTCGTTCCCGAGTTCCGCTTTACAACGGAAGGAGGGATGCAATAACTTCAGCCCCTGAACACCCGAGGGCAGCAGTCTTTCTAGCTCACACACGTCACAAAACCATTTTACTTTTCTCCCTTCAGACATTACATTCATTCATCCACAGACTGTAATTTATACTTTGAATAGAGAACGATCTCACCAGACCTAGTATCCATAGTAGTATTACTTTCGATAAGGAGGACTTTGTGACCAAGACAGATTTAACATGCTCCAGCCTCCACACACACGCTCACACACAGAGAGTCTTCGACTGTTGAGTTCGAATTCGCAGCCCAAGGGATGCGAATCTAGCGCCCTACCAACCAGAATATTCCGGCCTTGAATCCAAGTAAAGGGCATTTATTATTTGCTAATGGGCTCTGAAACTCACCGCATTAGTGCATGCGTTAAGATGGGTTTAATTCATAAAAATAGGGGTGAGAGAAAATAAGGAAGAAAGAGATGCTTACAATTAATGATAAAGTAAATTTAGATATTCACGAACTAAATACAAATAAAATAATTTGTTTAGAAAGGACATGATACTTGTATACACCTGACAAAAAATTGAACGAAAAAGTATTCAATAGCGAGGAAATAAAGATCAAGGTCATAATATAGTAGAAAAATAGTCGTTTCGGAATACTTTTGCATGTTTTCTAGAAAACTGTCCATTATCTTACGCTTCAAACTATAGCTTACAGAGCATCTTAAATACTTAAAACTAAAATAAAATTCTCCTAGCATTTTAGAACTTCATAGTCCTGTTTATTCTATCAACTTAGCAACATACATTACAAACCATTGCCAGATTCCAAAAGATTTACAATCGATCATCAGCTATTATGCAAAATACAAAGGAAATAATATTACTAAAAATATGTTTATTAAAGAAAAAAATCGTTTGCTTTTAACTTTTAATTATGTAAGACATGGGGTTTCTTTAATGTGAGCGGTAGTGGCAATGATCACAACCAGTTTTAGTCCCAGAATTTTACTAACGATTTACGGGACACAGAACGCACATAAAGCATTTTTGTGCGTGTTTTTTTTGTTTATTGACAAGATTTTTTAAATATTAACTTCTGGAAACCGGGGATAAAAGCCATTGTAGCTATAAATCCCTTATACCTTATACCTTTCAAGTTCAAGTTCACATAAAGTAAAAATACGAAATACACTCCCATATTCCATCATCTTTCGATTTTGTCAGTCTTCGTCTCAGACTGACTTCACTCTCCCTTCATCCATCCACGATTCCGAATCTCACTGACTTCCTATCCTTTCGTTCGTCAGACTTTGAAGGACTCGTGTCCCCCCCCCCGTGTATTCACCTCTTCACATTCCTCCTTGGTTCTGCAATTCATCTCCTCTACTATCTATGGTTTATTTATTTTTTCCACACTTAAGCCCTTTTCCCTCTGCGTTCCTGCGTATCTCCACAAAAAGGGTTGCTAATTGATTTTAGCAGGGTTGCCAGAGTTGATGGACTTTACATATTATATTTCAATTGAAATAAAAATAGCAGTAGTTCATCTGCTGAATGATCTATTAACAGACAGATTATGACATTTACCGAACAGAATACTGTAACGAACAGTTAAATTTGCAAGCATTCTCCCTAGAGGTTACTGATATATTCCATTATTAATATTCCATTTCTAATCAATTTAGCGTAAACTTCGACTAGAAAAATCGAAACTATCACTTTTGGGTGATTTTTTGATTTCTGAAATTTTTTGTGAGTATTTTATCTTTGTCCTTTAA
Organism: Argiope argentata; assembly: GCA_026289955.1. Lineage (NCBI taxonomy): Eukaryota > Metazoa > Arthropoda > Arachnida > Araneae > Araneidae > Argiope > Argiope argentata. The sequence goes on along the minus strand of JAOUZG010029736.1, from coordinate 3,347,830 downwards.
ATGAGTTTTGTTTCAGGGATTTTTATTCACTTATTATTTAGAACTATTCTATATTATGTCTACTTCAAAAACTGTAATTTTTTATTACAATTTTTTAAATTAATTTTTGGGCAGTTACAAGAATTAAATATTTTCAATTACATGGAGCTTAAGACTATTTTACATCTTTAGATGCTGTTTTCTCAAATGTACATTAAGAAAGATCTTTCTTACCAAAGAAAAAAACTTCATTAACTATAATCTAATATTACGTTTGTATGAAGATTGCTTTTACAAGTTTGACATGAATTGCGAATTTTAGGTTTTTTATCTTCATTGCTACTTCTGAATTAATGATCACGCTTTATTCAATGTAAATAGCAGTGACGTCATTGGTAATGAGTTAATTAAGAATAATTAATTGGAGTGCAAAAACGATGTTTTACTAATGAAATGATCAGAAATACTATGTGAATCCTATTTGTCTAGGTATACTCTACATCTCCTATCAATTTATAATCATAGTACTGGACGTCCAGCATAAAAAGGCATTTTTAAAGAAGTAAAGTCATCATAAATATTATATCCATAATTTTTTATCGCCTACGATTTTTTTAGTTATTATTATTTATGCTTTTATACAATTTCTTTATTTATCCAGAAGATGTAAATTATTTTTCCAATCCTCTGTCAATGTTTTCTAATGCAATTAGAATTATTTTTTGTTTAAATTAGAAATTATTTTACATTCATTTTTTATCATTTATTTTTAAACACAATATTCCTGATTTTTTTACTTTCTATATTAAAAATATTTTTAAAAGGTTTCATTTAAAATTGGAGAATGTAGATAGGAATCTTACAAGAAAGCTCATTTTCATGTGAAAATCTTTCGCTTCCATTTACATGCAAACAAGACAGAAACCTTCAAAGTAGTGGAGTGTGGTGTTTCTATATCGATTTCATTCATTTATTTCGTCAGAAATTCTTCACGTTACGTTAGTTTAAATATCACTCTTAACCAATATAAAATGGTGATAAAAAGATTCAATAAAATAATCTTTGCAATATGATCCTTTTCTTATCTATTTTACGATCAGATATCAAAAAAGTAATATTCTCTATAGGAAAGAGTCATAATAATAAGATCATAAAAAAGTCAAAATATTCAAATTCAGAAATGAAAATATATCGTTTCTACAGAAACAAAGATAAAATAAAAAATTTATGTTTTGAAAAGGGAATCGCGGAATTCTACCATACTAGCAGAATTTATTATTTATTTATGTTTCAAAAATTCAGTACCAAATTCATATCTATGCTTAAGATTCAGTTCTGACCACTATATACTGCAGTTAAAGAATATGCCAACTCATTTTTCATGAAGTTGAAAGTGAAAATAAAGCAAAGTGGTTTTGTTTCATGGAAAAAGTTTAGAAAAGATTTAATGATACTTGACAGTTCTAAATCTAACCATTCTTTTGATCGAATTTAGGATTTCTCACAAATTCATTTTTAATAGAGCCCAAATACAGCATGGAAAAGCAATTAAACTATCTTAAATAGAAAGCTGAACTGTTTCAACAGTATAAACATTTAGTACATACATAGCTTTTAAAGTATTTTTAGTAGAAGTGAATACTGTAATTGTGACCAATTTTCATTATTAATACTTTAATGATTTTCAATAAAATGTCACAATTCCTTTGTGATTGCTGAACCTAATTTGGATTTATTTTTCATTTATCACATACTCGTCACCTCTGGACACCAGTTGATGTGCCGGGAATATTGGTTATATTTACTTTCTGGTAAGTTTTCATTGACGAATCTAGTGTGTATATTATATTCATCTACTATATATTAGACATGGTGAATTTTCTGTACATAAAAGTCCTTTTTTTAATAAGAAGTCAACTTATCAGCTTGAAATAGAACAACGATCAAGTAATCACGTGATCAAATGAAGGGCAAAAAACCACGCGATCGAAACCTACATACAAAACGTATGTTATCAAAACCTATGTACGCAACCTGTAGCCTGTAAAGCATAAATGGCCAAGAAAATGAATGTTTCTTGACATAATAGAACTCGTAAATACCCCAGTCATTAAATCTTCCATTAAGGACATTTTATCAAAGCTCTTGTCTTTATTTCTCCCCTAATGTAATACGCTAAATTACTTGTAATGTATCTAATGCATTTTTAATGTTGTGCAGTTTAACATGTAAATAAGTAATTGCCTTTCTCTGGGCCATTATGCGTTCTCTTTAGAGAGCTCTTGTTTGTTTGTAAGTGTCCGATATCATCAAGTTCCGTTTGCTCTTTCATACTGAGTGGGGTTACTTACTAGTTGGTGATTCCATCAAGTTTCCGAATGGCTTCTAACTGGGCCCGGGTGTTGCTGATATTTAGTTTCTAATTAATTCTTTAGATACAACTTCATGCTAGTGAATTTCATCAAATAAGCGTTATTTTAATTGTGTCACTTCAGTTTCATCTATTGCGTACATGAATATTTCTAATGGTGACAACTCATTAATCATACCGCCATCATAAGATTTAAATAACTGGTCTATCTATCTTCTAAATTTCCCAATATCCCTATTATATCTCTGTATTATAAACTACACAGAATACTGAATAAAATAATTCTACCTTCTCTTACTCTTGATCCCTATTTTATGTCCTCAAGTTCAAAACTGTATTGTAACACTGCGTTAAAAATTGAAGCAATGTTTGTTTCATTTAAATGAAGTAGCCCGACTAGGTTTTGCTGCTTCAGAGACTTTTTAATGGATATGTAATACCTACTTTTTAAAAATAAACTGAACCAGTTTTCCACGTTTTCTTTTTGATTTTCTTTCCATTAATCAGGTCTTTCAGTTTTAACGAAAGATCAAAAAGTGGTAATTAAATTTTGATTACTTTTAGATTAAAACCAAAGTAAACATCAAACTAAATTAAATAAACAAACTTATTCTGAAATATTTTCTTGTTTATAGGTAATTGATAGTCACTCCCGGCTTTTGAAGGTTTTTGGCAATATCATTTTAAGGAACCTAAAGGTATCCTAAACTTTTAGCAGTCTTTGAATATGACAATTCTTAATGAAATATCACTTTTATTGCTTCAAAAATGAGGTTTCATGATTCGAATTTCGACTGATCATCTTCTTTCTGTTTCTAACCATGACTCTAAAAAATATATCGTTCAAAACATAAGGCTAACCTGCCTCACTGGTGTCAACGTGCCCCGATCAGCTTGGTGCCAACATGCCTCGTCATGTTATTTTTATTTTGATTTCATTCCCTCTACCAAAAAAAAAACTAAATTATTTAAAAGACATATTCACATGGATGTCAAAATATTAAATGTAACACGCAATAAACTGAGCTTTTGTTTATATTGTATTCTCAAGAAGAAAATCAAGTGGTAAATAAATACCTTTCAAGCAAACAATAAGAATTGAACCTTTCGAGTCTGCCTATTCCTATAAAACTGATTTTCTGAGTCAAAAAGTCATACTTCTTGTCATTTTTTTTCACTTCTATTGCTATTTTGTGTCTCTTAACCGAGCTATTTGCAGAGTGCTAACTTGCCCCTGGTGTCAAATAGCTCCAGTCCCCCCCCCTATTCTGCAATGTTTTTGTCACGTTCGACCTGAATTATGAAATTTTGATTTTTTGTCTTCATCTCAACCACTTAATTTAATGAACAAGCTTTATTTAGTGTAAATAGTAGATATGACATCGGTTATGAACATTGAATTCTAATTTGGAATGCTAAAATAACATTTTGAAAAAGAAACGCTCATAAATCCCGAAAACATACAATATCAATTAATTGAATCTGATAGCATTACCAATCCAGCATTGCTATGTGATGTGAATTCGTCTGCATATACTTTACATTCCTAGAAAGTGAACCCTAGTGCAGAATGAGCCCTAATGCATTGCTTAATTACCATAAGTAAACGTAACATAAGCAAAAATATCATCACCTTCAATAATTATTATTGGTAAAGTTTTTTTCCCTTATTACACTTAATGCTTTAGTATTATTCTTTCTTTTTAATTTACTCAGATGAAATAGTTTTTCCAATACTTTATCAGTTTTCAAATGCGTTTGGAAATACTTTTTCCTTCAAATTAGAAACAGTTTTAGAATAACGTGTTTTATTATCATTGATCTCACTCAATATTCCGTCTTTTTTTTCTTTATTAAGTTTATTTTAATAAATGAATTTGAAATCGATCAGAATATAGACTAGATTCTTGCAACAAAAAACCTTGTTCCCATTTACACGTAGACAAAACAAGAATCTTCAAACAAGGGGAATGCAGGATTTTTATTTGCTATCGTTTTTATTTCTATTTCATCCATTTCTTTCGTCAGGAACTCATCCCCTTATATTAGTTAAAGTATCACTCTTAACCATTATAAACTGGAAATAAAATGGATATCAATAAAATCATCGTTGCAACATGATTCCTTTGTCTATCTTTTTTTTCCTTTTATATGAGTAAATATCAAAAGAATTATATTCCTCTTTGGAAAGAATCAAATAATAAGACCATAAAAAAGTCAAAATGCTCAAATTTAAAGTCAAAATCGTTTTCTATAGAAACCGAAGTGAAATAAAAAATTTATTTTTTGAGAAAGAAATAGCAGAATTCTAGCTTATACCAGAACCATTTATTATTTATTTATATTTCTAAAATCTTTCATATCCGTGATTCTGGGCACCATATACTGCAGTAGAAAAAATACCTATTTGTTTTTTCCTAAATTGAAAAGGAAAAGGAAACGGAGTAGTTTTACATTTCATAGAAATTGTTTAGAAGGAATGTGTAGTAAAGTTTCAATTTTTTTTTATCAAATCATTCTTTTGATAAAACTCTGAATTTCGTACTAGTGCAATTTTAGTGGAGTAGAAATAAACACAGAAAACCCACGTATAAGAAAACCGCCTTTAATGAAATACTGAATAACTGTAACGGTATAGAGATTTAATACATTCATAACTTTTAGAGCTTTCTTAGAAAAATGGAGTATTTGTACCTCTGACTATCTTACAATATTAATATTTTAAGGATTATGAAGGAAATTTCACAATTCTGTTGAAATAGCTAATCTTATTTATGCTTTGCTTTGTATTTATTAGATACTAGCCGCCTCTGGTGACCAGCTAGTTTACAAGGAATCTTGGTTGCATTTCATTTCCAGTTATTATTAGATATAACTTCATATTCTAAAATTCTTCCGAGTTAAAGTCAGCAATAGGGAAGAGAAAAAAAAATTCTGCTCTATTGGGAAAAAACTATGTTTCCATAAATTTTATATATAATTACTACATACGTTTGCTTAATTTTATCATTTATATTACATGCAAAAGAAAATATATGCAACATTTATTAACTATTAGAATAAAAAATTGTTATACATAATCTGGAATATAGATAGATAGATAGATAGATAGATAGATAGATAGATAGATAGATA
>JAOUZG010029736.1:3324639-3337369 GCA_026289955.1 Argiope argentata | reverse complement strand
AGCCTTGCATATGATTTTGCCACTTATGACTTGAGTTTTCTTGAGGATAAAAGTATCGTTGTCTCTTAATCAGCCAACGTATCAACATCTTTTACTATACTCTCTTCAAACAGATTTCCATGACAGTATCTTTTGTAGCATAATTCTTCTCTTAACTGGGGAATTACGATTAGATGATTGACTTATGTTAATGACTTTATTAAAATGTAAAATTGGAGTTGAAATCATTCTACACTTAGATTTTTGCATTCACAAATTAAATTGATGATGCCTACAATGTGTGAAACCTTATTTAGATAGAATATCTGAAATCAGTAAAGTCCTAAAACTTCAATAACAGGCTTCATACGATAGATCAATTGTGCAAATCCTTCATCAGCAGACACAGAACTGAAGAAATAGATATGATTGATTAAGGCTCCATCTTTCTTAAACAAACAAAATGCAGTGAAAATAAATAGAGCGGGTTATTATTTCTTTCTCTCAAAAAGCAATGGACATATTTTTTAGAAAATATTTACCAAAATAAATAGAGCAGAAATATGCTATTCTACAAGAATAAATGACGCATTAAATATCAATTAGTGTCATTGGATGATCCAAGATTTATTTGGAAAAATATCGAAGATGATTGGTTACTTTAAGAAATCTGTGATAGACCAGATAATATTAAGAATTCTATACTTGTAATATCTATATATTTATAGGTCATGAAGTTTGTTTCCCAGTCATTGAACTGATTTTGGCTGTCCTAGTTTTATGAAAAGGCATTTTCAGCTTTCTATGGATTATTTATTTTTTTTATCTTTATTTATTAATGTAATGTAACTATTTTGATTATGTTTATTACATTCTATTCGAAAATTGGCTTTGTTCAATTTTTATTTTCTCCAGGATGAATATGAATTTAGAATAAAGATGATCATGTTTACTTCAATTTTTAAATGATACAGGATATTTAAAACAGACTTTTGAACAATCTCACTATTGTTCAATTTTTTTGTTATCATGAACTATCTTTAAAAAATTAAACTTCACCATATTATGATAACGATAAAAACAAATATGTTCTAATAATATTTTGTCTAATTGCATATTTTCTTCTTTAATGCAGATTCACTAACTTATTGCTTATACAAATCTTTTTTTCAATTTCTTTTTTTTTCTTTCCTATATTAGCTCATACTCTCCCTATATACAAATTGCTCAAATTTTCAATCGTTAATAAAATACTTTTTATTCATCCGCTCAAATTCTAATGCAGTTTTTTTTAAAACTGTGTACAATTACTGTGTGAGTTTTTTACTGTAGTTTATGACGTTTGATGTAAATACCATTTTTTAAAACATTAATTCTACATTTTTTATACTTTAAATAAAATTTTAATAGTTTTTAATTAAAATTGAAATGAGCAGGCAGTAGCTCAATCGGTAAAATGCGAAGATTTTGCTATTTTTTACGTGAAGATGAGAATACGAGTTCAATTAATACGAAAATCAATCATTTTTTCATAAATTCTTTATATTAATTGTAATTATTTAATAAATAGTAACTAATATTAAAAAATTCTTTGTTGACCTAAGTAGATATTGTCTTAAATTTTTTTATATTACTTGTTTCCTAATATTTAAAGTAAATAAGTAAGTTTTAATGTCAGTTTTAACACGTAATATTTCAATATAAGAAATATATTAACAAGCTCTGTATACAAAAAAAGGGAAAACCACGTTTATTTAACAAAATAATTTGAACGTAGTAGATGTGCAATGGAAAATTTCTTATTGTAATTATTCTTTGTGCATTTTCACTTTATACAATTTGTTTATTGAAATTTCATAAAAATATTTTTTTCTCATACAAAATACTTTTATAACTTTTCAGGAAATGAATCTGGATCTACTTTTCAAGGTCAAGAATATAGATTTTTGAATATCAAATAGAAATATTCTTTTATGTTTTTTCATTTTTTAAGATGCATTTTTGTATAGATGCATATCTTCTATACAAAAATGCATCTTCTCATTTTTAAAAAGAACATATATAAAGTTTGTGTAGCCTTCTGAAAATATTTTTATGTCTTCTGCATTTTCAGAAAAGTTACTGCTACTTCGTATAGTATACTTACTATAGAAATATGGAAAATATTGAATTCTAAAAATATATGTGTTTTTAGTATGTACAAAAGAAAATGCTTGTAACATATATAAAAGAAAATTTAAATTCTTTTATTCAAATTTCAAGTGATTTTGAATCTTATTGAATTCTCAGTTAGATTTTTTACGCTTGATAGGATCATAAAACTGATGTACTTTGGAAAGCCCTTTGAAACGCATCTCACATTCAAAGAAAATATACACTGCAATGCATTTGGAAACCATAGAGAAAAGCCTCTAAAGTTTGTGCAAATGCCTTCCTTTAAAGGAATACAGTGATTCGAAATATCAAAACGTTACATTTTGACGTTTTTCCTATGCATATGAAAAGTATTAAAGCGTCTGTGAACTTTTGCAATAAGTTTTCATCAATTCAGATCAATTGGCGCTACTAATAGGGAATCAAAATTTAATTTAGTTCACCCGTTTGTTGATAGTATCGTTTTGGAAAATATTAAAAATATGTGTATTTAGTTAAGTACAACACTAAACGAAATTTAAATGCTGTACTACATGAAGAAAGTGAAAATTCAATTATAAAGATGCCTATTTAAAAAATGAAATAAGTTACATTAATTTTATAAATGATAAAGGTAATCATAAAGCTTTTTCAAATGCTAATTTAATAAATGCTCCAAATACTGCTAGCTGAAAAATGTTGTAAATGAGTGTCCAATAAGAGATATTATGATCATATCATCATATTTTTTAATGTTTTTTTATATATCATTGACTGAAAACATATCAAGTTTACAGTGAAAACACTCTTAGCACTCACAGATATTTACATTATCATTTTTAAATTTCTTCTTTAGGAAGATTCTGGCTTCTCATTACCGAGAAAAGTCTCTCCGTGAGCACAAAAATCCATGTTTCCGCATCTGTCAGAATATTATTTAATATTATTGGTTTATTTAATATTATTGGTTAATGTTATCATTCTCTTTATATTATCAAACATCTCAAATCCGAACCAACTTATTCAATTCATACAAAAATATTCTTTTAATACTATCATTCTATAATTTGCTGACGTCCTGGAAACAGGGGTAGCGTGTCTCCCCCGTTTGGTTCCGGTTCGGGCATGGTTGTTCTTTATCTGTTCCATTTCAGATGTGTAAAGGAGTAAATCTGTAAAACAGTGCTGAGCAAACGAATGTGATATATGAGTAGCTAAGACGTATTCTTGGCCCTAGGTGGTGCTGTTTAAATCAAGATAAACACTACTTCAAAGATCTTGTCTATAGCAAGTGCCAAGAGAAACAACAATAAATCTATAATTTAATATCATAACCTTTCATTTAAATAATTAACAATTTCTTCCTTTCTAACAACACTGGATGCTCATGGAATGACTTGCTTCATTTCTAAATAACATTATGGAAGTCGTTTTTCCGTACGTGGCAGAATCGCATTTTCTTTTTCTGGATTAAAGTTTTCTGTATTTATTTAACTGTTCTGCTGCACTAGAATGCCTGGAACTCTGTAGATATATATTGTAGATATTGTGTAGATATTAAAAAGAGTTTATGCTATTAAATTACAAAAACAATCTATGGTAAAGTATTCATTTGAGTGATGAAAACAAATTATTAATAGATGTTAAAGTTTAACTGGATGATTGAAAGTAACATTGCAGTGCGATTAAAAATTTCTCTGTCTACTTTTTTTAAAAAATCATGCGCAATTTGTGAGTAAAATCAAGCAGTAAACACTCATGATTCAGATGGTGACAGAATTGTAAAAAATTCTTCAAGTCACATCGTTAGGAATCTAGAAATTTATAATTTGAAATCTGGAGTGCAAACACTATCGTTCAATATTTTTTAAATGGAAATACAAACAATATATAAGTAAACTGTTAAGATATATTTGTTCATAAGCAGCAGGTAAGGATATTTACAATTGTTGTTTTTGAAATAATGAATGTCATGAGGGTAATATTTTTTTCTTTTTTTCCTTGTGAGAACATGATGTTTTTTTAGGTGTTTGAAGCCTCAAACTGGGTAGGCAACAAATTGGCGATTTATTGCTTTAGAGATATCCATTTTTCGCCTTTAGGGATATTAGAAAATAATGCAAAAGGCTGTCACACCGGCAATTTATCGCCAATTAAAATTACAACTTGATCTACAAACTATTCATTCTCTGAATGCTTACAAATTGTATTAGGTTAATTTAAGTCATTAGCCAGTTTCAAACGGTTTGAAACAATCACGAGACTATCAGATTTGCGGGCGCGTCATTTAGGAAAAAAGATGTGTTATTTTCATCTCAAAATTGGTCAAACTCTATAAAGTTATCTCTATTTTTCCCTTCTTTCCTTTTGATGTGATAAAAATATAGTCAATTCAACAATTACCCAAAATCGGTAATTTCTATCTCTTACTGATCAAAATTCTGAAGTCAAAATGTGATAACCTTAAAATGTAGCTATTATTTTCTTATTTGAACAATTTTACAAACTCCACTTGCTTTCTGTTCAACACGACAATATATCGGCATATTACAATGGAGCAAACCCCCTCTTTTTCTACGTTTTTTTTAATTTTCCAAATATTTACAAAGATCCACTACTTCATTAAAATCACTCTAATTAACATATTGAATGCACAGTGGTAAATAAATTTAACAAGCGAAGAAATCACATTTAAAAGAAATACTAAAGCAAATAGAGAATTCCATATGATTAAACAATCTTTGTATTAACGTCTCACCTCACATTCGGTGAAACAGAGCATCGTATTGCAATGGTGTTTCAGATTCGCTAATTAACGAGCTCCAAAAAATGGGTTAATCAGAAAATAATTCAAAGGTATCCATTCCCACGAAACAAAGGGAGCTTCCGGAAATTTAATTACATTGATGAGGGAGACATCGTTTGATAGGCGAAACACAAGCTTCTTTTTCCAGCTTTCGTGCAACTAATTAAAGTCTGAATAACTTGGGTGGAAATGATTTTTCCTAGTCTTGGAAGCAATTGCCTGATGTTCTTTTTAAATCTATCACATTTATCCCAATTTCTACTGATAATAAAAGATTGATGTATATCTATCTGAGTGAGTGTGTTGGCGTTCTGCAAGTGAGGCTTTTTGATCTGTAAATTCCAAATTTACCACTTATATAATTTAGAAGATAGAAATAAACACCTAATAGCCCCTTATTTTTGAAAATTGTATTTAAAATTTTTACTAATTTAAAATTAAGAGGAAAACATGAATTAAGGTGTTGACTAAACATTAAGGCGAATTTAAAGCAATAGCATTCGAAAATAATTTTACAAAAAAGTAAATTATGTACACTAGTTTAAAAAATTGTCTGTTTAGACAAAATTATTTAATAATTTAAAATATTTTAAAATATTTTAATTTTAAAAATATTTTTTAGTTAATTTATTACTTAAATTATATTTTGTTCCTGAAATTCGAGCAGCTTTTATTGTTTCATGAAATATTCGATAACAGAATTATCTACCATTGTTGAAAGATAAAGAAGAAAAGTTTTGTTTAATATCTATGTAACTTGCATTGCAGATAAAAACGGTGAATATTCCCACCTTCAAAGCTAAATATGTACCAAATTTAATAGTTTTAAAAACAATAGTCTGACTTGTAAAGCAACAGCGCATATTCACAGTAACATAACATCATGGTCTTAGTAAAAATCTTTCGCAATATTGCTAACTTTTTTTATTTGTCTTATGAGTTTGATATTAAGCAGTTTCCTTCCACATAAACTTTCGGCACTGGCGAAAAAAATCATATTGAAAAAAATTGATTTTTGTTGTTTGTTTTTTACTGAAGTTAGTAAACATCATCACTTAGACGAAGGTATGAAGTGGAGAGTTGTGGGTAGACTTGAAGCAGGGCCGTCCCAAGCTCAGGTTGCTAGGGGATTGGATGTAACTCTAAGTGTTGTTTAGAATTTGTGGAGTCAATTTGAAAACAGTGGGACAGTGTCCAGAAGACCAGGACAATATCGTCCGAGTAACAACACTCAATGAAGACCAGTATTTGTTACTTAAAGCCAAGCGCCAGAGGACGTATACAGCGACACAACTGTCTACGGACCTCTCTACTAGCCCAGGAGCATTAGTTTCAAGGAAGATAGTTGCCAGAAGGCTTGGTGACAGAAGGCTGTATACCAGGAAGCCCGCCATTTGCATCCGACTCAGACCTTTCCACAAAAGAGAGCGTGTACAATGATGCAGACAGAGACGATACTGGACACAGCTCCAATGGTCTAATGTTCTCTTCAAAGATTAGTCCAGATTCAGTTTACAACCTGATTCTCGGCGAATATTCATATGTAGGGGAGTCTGGGACCCGATACCATCCCAGTAACATCATGGAAGGGGGCCATTTTGCTGGTGGAGGACTGATAGTTTGGGCAGGGATCATGCAAGATACCCGCACACCACTCCATGTGTTGAACACTGGTTCTGTGAATGCCCAGAGGTACAAGCAGGAGATCCTACAACCCTATGTGCTCCTTTTCAGGGGTGCTGGTGGCCCTGAATTAGTTTTTATGGACGACAATGCCCGACCACATAGGATTGACCTGGTTGAGGAGTATCTGGAAAGCAAAGATATTCATCGAATGGGTTGGCCATCCAAGTATCCTGACCTTAACCCCATTGAACATGCTTGTAAGGGCTCTTGGAAGGGCTATTTCGATACACCAACTCCCACCCATAACCATTCCAGAGTTAAAAACTGCTCTAGTGGAAGAATGGGAGGGTGTTCCATAAGCATTCCTTAACCCTCTTTTTAACAGCTTGATTACTCGTTTTGCATGCTGTTTACCTGTCAGAGGTGACCACACACCATACTAGAGGTGACCACATGCCATACAAGCCTCACTTCCAATGCTATCTTTCATCATGAAGTTCAGTCTTCATTGGACCGTTGGCAATAACTATTGCCAACGAATGGCACGTTAATTTTTGCTTTGCACACATTATTGTCCTAGTATAAGTTATATCTATACCAAATTTCATTTATTTTTATCCAGTATTTCTCAAGATATTTAGGAAAATGCCTTCCCTCTCTTAATTTTATCCACCAGAGTATAAAGATACAGTCAGAAAGTTAGGAAATGCCAAAGAACCATGAACAGATCATGATTCCTAATATATTATGAGTTATACAGGTAGTGATGGAAACACTTGTGAATAAAAGTGACATTTCTGAATGCGCTTCGTAAGCATTAAAATATAATAATGACCATCATTTTTTTTCATAAATATGAATGTTTATATTCTGATATAATATATTTACTTTATTAAAGTTCTATATTTTTAGGATTTTTTTTCAAAAAAGTAAAATGTCGGACTTCTCAGATTTTCAAAGAGGCCTAATTGTAGGAGCCCATCTAGCTGGAGCAACATTGACCGAAACATCCCAAATTTTGGTCGTTTCTAGAGGTATGATGCCTAAAGTTATGACAAAATGCATATAGCATGGCAAGACTAGCTCGGCAATTAAAAATAGTGTACTGAATGATAAATTCAATACAAGAGACCAACAGGTATTGAAGGGGATTGTAATGTCCAAACGTGAACATTAAAAGTGACCTTAGAGCTCAATACCTATTTGAATTAAACAGTATCAGTGATTAGAGTTAGAACGAACATTCTTAAACAGAGAATTTAGGGCAGAGCAGCAATATTCAAGCCACTTTTCACAGATGTTAGTGGTAAACATCTTCTACAATGGCGTCACACTCACAAAATATAGTCTATTTATAAGTGGAAGAAAAGTAATATGGTCTGAAGAATCGAGTTTCCCACTTTTCCCTACATTAAGACAGATGCGTGTTCTGAAGATACCTGGGCAAGCATATGATTGTGATTGTCTTCTTCCAACTGTCAAGAATGGAAGTAGATCTATCAGGATATGCATTCATGTCGAGCTTGTCTGCAGGACAAATCTTAAACCTGAAAGGAAGTATCACTGTGGAAAAGTATAGAGAAATTTTATCTGATCAAGTCCATCCTGCAAGTGATGTAATTTTCCGGGATGTCAAGGCACCTATCCATTCAGTAACGCCTGTCCAATCATGGTTTGAAGAACAGGAGGAGGAAGTTAAACATCTATCTCGGTCCGCACAATCATTCTACCTCAATACAAATAAACTTTATGGTCTATTTTAGAGCGTTCATTACAGAATCGATATCCTCCACTGGCATCTCTCTCAGAACTTTCACAATATCTCCGAGAAGAGTTGTACAATATTCCTCTAAATACTATTCAACGCATGTATGTACAGATTCCTAGACGAATTCAAACTGTATTCTTTGCCAATGGTAGTCTTCACCATGCTAATAAAAAATTCTTTACAAATATAAGGTGTTTCAACCATTTTGATAAATACCTGTATGTCCCTCGTAATTTGAAATTAAAGAAACGTTTAAAAACACATTACATAATATTTAATATAAATTTTTAACAAACATTAATCCCGCAGAGTCAATTTTCATCAAAGGAGGCCAGTGATTATTAAATCTGAAGAGTACTCTTATGAGGTAAGTAGAACATAGATATCTTCTGTATCTTATTATGTGTTGCATAATTTAAAAGTGGAAACTCAAATATTCTTCAGATGTATATGACTGAAACTTAAAATGGTATTTATCCCAAAACTTTGATGTAGTAATTATATAGATATTGATTAGTGAGGAGTATTCTTAAACTACAATACTAAAAGAGTTGAAAATAAGAATTCGAAAGTTATTTTACCTAACATCTCATTTTTTTTTAAATTTCTCTCTTACGTAAAAGATAGAGCGGATTGAGAACTATTTAGAAGCGATGGCTGATACGGCTAAATAAGAATGTTTTATTAATTAGATTTTGCTTAAAGAGAATTCTCTTGAAATGATATTCAAAAAATAAAGTATATGATTAATTCCGTTTCAGATTTGAAAATTTAAATACAAATTTAGAAAAAGCTCAAAAAATTTTAGAAGATATATTTAGTTTACTTACATTAATGTCCCACGCTTAAAGCTGTTTTGCGGCTACATTGCGACTGACATCATAATTTTTAATCACAATCAGATGATGAAGATGACATTTGAGATGGCAAGTAACTATCTTAAGAAATATAAAAATGGAAAAAATAAGACCAAATTTTTGAACCAAAATATTAAGATTATATGGAGGGAGATTATATGGAGATTAAATATTAAAAAGAACATTGCATTTAGAGAGCGCTAATGCTGCTACTACTAAAATACCAATGAATCAATCTAAAGGGCAATTTTTGTTATGTGTTTGGATTTCTTTTTCTAATTACTATGTTTTGTTTTTGTGTGAGGTTTGAATATATCTCTGTTATTAAAAAACTTAGAAATAAATTGCTTTACCTGTTTGCCTGTATGCTTATAATACTGGTATATTCTGTTTTATGATCTTTTATTTGATCTAAACAAGTTGCATAATCCATTTGGATTCAAATTTATATTTCTGTGTTAATAATTTATCTCTAAGGTCTCAATTTTCTAGAATTTTCGGGTCACGAGGAATCATTTTTTGGCAAAATCGTCATATCCCTTACAGAAAAAATCTCTTGTTTGAATCCCTGCCTGAGGGTGACCCTTGAAAAAGTCTTCAGGCCGGATTCATTGTATTTCTTTCACTTTTGATCTTGAATTTTACTTTAAACTTATTTATTATTGCCATTTTAGATTTGAGATGCCTACCTTCTCTCCTAGCTTCCTCCCCTCACCAGAAGAAGGACGTTTGACCTTGGCGGATCTAATGTGCATCAGATCCACTTAAACAATGGTTCTTAAGGTGGAATAGGTCTCAAAACTGAAACCCTTCGGTTCCGAAACCGACACCGCACCTCCGCAGTCGATATTATAGAGGAAGTATAATTATTCACAAAAAGAAAAAAAAATTCCAAACATTTTCAAGGATGGTTAAAATTTTAATGGAAAAATTTTACGAATATTAAGCATACATGCTATTTATTAAAGAGAAAGTTTTGTCTCTGAATTCACTGAATAATTCAAACTATCCCTCAAGGACCAAAACGTATTATATTAAAATTCCTAAACTTTTCCTTCTATTATTCGTATAAGTAGCGTTTTGGGACTTCCAACTAAAGACAAAAAAATTTATATCTTTATCTAATCCTATAAACGGTGCATTTAAGAAAGATTCTGTGTGTTTGTAACTGATTATTCTAAATTTAAATAATCTGATGTTAACCGTAAAGCTTTCAGCGTTCGTGAATGATGATATTGTAGGTGTAGTGGATAGCGCTAGGCCCGAACTCCCATTCTTATGGTTAGTAGCCAAGTATCATACCGATCAAGCAAAAGGGGCCCTTCAGCTCGAAGGATATTAACTGGCTTATATAGAATCACCACAATATATAAAAAAATCACTGGAGTATTAGATTGTTTTAAACCCTTTAAACAATAGTTAAAATTTTAACGGAACAATTCATTGAACATTGCTATGAATTTTGTGTAAATTAGATGTAAATATTGTAACTGCGTATGAGTTGTTATGTAAATATTGTAAATATTTGTAAATGGTTCAATTGTATAAAATTGATTATAATGGAATCGCGCGTCAGCGAGGAAAGACCGTCCTAAGGGGATTTACAACAGAAGATCCCAAATTTTGACTAATTCGATGATGTAGATGTGTTGACGACGTAATGAGATCACTAATGGTTTTTACTACTCGCTAAAATGTGTTGCAGAAACTAAGAAATAAAGATTTATTCTTTGAGAATATTCGAGAAGATCCACAGTTACCTGGAACGAACGAACCATTTCTGAGTGTCCCGCCCACTTTAGCTGGACTCTATTTAGAAGGCGTTGCTTAAGGAGTGTAATCAAAGCAATTCGGGGAACGAACGGCGATAGTTGTCTGAGCTTCAGAGAGCGTCTTTTCCTTGTGACGCGCGTTCTATAGCTTTGCTGTTAACCGAGATTAGTGGATTAAATAGAGTTAATTCGCTGTGAACTTGAAGCTTGTGCTGTGAATATTTCACACGCGTTTTCGTAGACAATAAAGTCTGCATTTTCGCATCGTTCTTGTGTGTGAATTATTTGTAACGATGTCATTTGCACTATGATATCATATAACTGTGTAAAGAAATTCTTTTCTTTTATAACTTGCTGAATAATTCACTTCGTCCCTCAAAGTGCAAAATATCGTAGGTTAATATACCTAATCTTTTCCCAATATTGTTGGAGGTAGTATTATTTTGCGATTTCCATTTAAAGGCATATAATGTCTATAAATAAGCTAGTGAAAGGAGCATTTAAATATCGCAAGATTCTCCGTTTTTTAACTGCAACTCACTGTATGTTAGACGTACAAATTTAGCATCTTAAATAATAATAGATAAAAAAAATATGTTAAAAACAGACAGGCATTTTAAACTCTTTTTTTTTTTTGTTAGAAAAAATTCGGCACTAATTTGCACTTTATACCCCATTAACTCTTAAAGCTAAATATATCGTTTAGAAAAAATAAATTTGTTGTTTCTAATACACTATGAATAGTGATGCTTCATTAAATAAATAGGAAGTTAATGCTTAAAATTATTGCCATAATTACAGTGTCTCCGTATGGGCAAGTTTTCAAGTTTTAATCCTATTAATCTATCATATAAATGATTACACCTTTACAAAGCAAAATGTCTTATAGAAAAAATATAATATTCAATAATTTTCGCAATTTCCATTAATGCCAGATGTTACTTTAGCATAATGATCTATTTTTATGGGCTAAAATCTTATAATTAATGTGTATTTTAATTATTACTAAGTAATATGTATCTTTGGAATGGACATTAATTTGCTATTATTTTTGCTTTATTATAAAAATTTAAAGGCTTTTCCAGTTTTCTTTTTCAATTTAATAACTTGCTTTCAGGTTCACATCAGCCATCTGTCTTCCAAACAATTTAATATGCCTTCTTCTAATTCTTTTTAGCTTAAAAGGAACAAAATTAACTCTTTAAAGTAATTTAAATGTAATTTAATGTTATATAAATGATCAATATTTAAAGTAGAATAATGTTTGAAAAATTAAATAACTTGAATATGTTAATATTTATACATACAAACTCAGTAATTTCCTAATTTAAACAAATACCCTCATCTAATAAACTATTAAAAAAGTATTTACTTAAGAAAGAGAAAATTCTGAATCCTTCGACCTTTGATTTTTTCATTCTAGTTATTGTCAAGGATATTTTTAAATTGAGATAACGGAATTAGAAATAGATGTCATAGATAACAAATAGATTTCCAGGTAACATATATGTTCCAATAAAACAATAAATTAAATTTTATTCATATTTTTTTTTTCCATTTTGAATTATCCTATTCAAACATATATGGGTGAGTAAATTCGTAGACAAGTTCCTTATGGGAAATTTGGTCGAAATTTAATGCATATCTTCATTTTTAATAAAAAGACAAATGTAAAACTTATCTTCAATACTATTTATTTTAAATCTTAAATTTTAGGGAAAAAAATTGTAATACACATTTCCAATAAAATTTTATGCATATCTCTATTTTTAGTGAAAAGTAAAGCGTA
>JAOUZG010029736.1:3303176-3324283 GCA_026289955.1 Argiope argentata | reverse complement strand
GTGTTATACTTATTTCCAATAAAATTTAATACATATCTCTATTTTTATGGAAAAGTAAAGCGTAATGTATATATTCAATACAATTGTATACAATCAGCATTTTAAGAAAAAGAAAGGTGAAATACATGTCTTCAATATAATTTAATACATATCTCCATTTTTAGTTTATAAAATTTCATAATTCTCTTTTTATGAGTTATGTTTCGAATAAACATAGACAGACAAATGAGCGTATATTCTTCCCCTCACTGGATTTGGTCTCAAATTTAACAGGCAGGCACAATTTTATAAATTTAGATTCCTATGTCCTTGAGTTACTACTCTGACACACTCTTGAACCACGGGTAACCTTTCGCATGCTAAATAAGGTTTAAAATTTGCTATAAATTTTGTGTCTCGGGCAGTTGAACGCTTGGCATATGTTATTTTATACTTTCATTGTGTATTCGAATTATTACGCTAACAAATAATTCCAAGGGGTTTGGGTAGACTGAAAGGCGTCTAAAACACAGGAATTCATTATTCTTTTCTTTGATCTTTCCTTACATTTGTCTAGGTGCACTTCTTACCCTTTCTTTATGTGGTAATTTTCAAACTGGTTATTCTCTCTGAGACAACAAAAATTGTGTTATGTTCCTTAGTATCAACTCTAAAAAGGTTACTATGCCGAATATATTATAATGCAGCTGTAAAATTTAGTTTTTATAATAAGTAAGTAAGTTTTATTCTAAGTATATAAGTAATAAGTAAGTAAGTTTTATTTTAAGTAAATAAGTAATAAGTAAGTAAATAAGTAAATTGAGTTTTATATTAATAAGTAAGTAAGTAAGTTTTACAATAATAAGCAAGTAAATACGTAATAAGTAAGTAAATAAGTAAGTTGAGTTTTGTAATAATAAGTGAGTTTTATAATAATAAACAAGTAAATACGTAATAAGTAAGTAAATAAGTAAGTTGAGTTTTATAATAATAAGTGAGTTTTATAATAATAAGCAAGTAAATACGTAATAAGTAAGTAAAAAATAATATTAATAATAGTAAGTAAGTAAATAGTAAGAAGTAAGAAAATAAGTAAGTTTAATAATAATAATAATAATAAGTATGTTTTAAAATTATAATTACGTAAATAAGTAAGTTTCATAATAAGTGAATAAGTAATAAGTACATAAGTAACTAAGTTCCATATTAAGTAAAAAAGCAATAAATAAATTTGTATTAAACTTTCCTGGAGGTTTCTTTCATTATAAAATGATTTTATATAGCAGTTTTTCAGTCTTTTTGCAATTGCCAGAAATAAATAACCTGACACGGTGTTCTTTATTTATGCGAAAATCATTTCTTCTGCCAGTAGGATAACAATATATATTTTTTCTTCCTGTAAATGTTTTTCAGTATTACTAAAAGCAGCTACTGAATATCATTCATTTCGGTTTCTGATTTCGGGATCACACACTACCTTCCCAAAACCGATTTAAGAATTGAAAAATTGAATCTGAATTCCATCTTTCACCAGAGCAGAAGACATTCGTGATATTTTCGCGAAGAAATTTGAAAATGAAGTAAAAAATAAATATTTCAGTCCCCTTTTTCGGATTTCGCTTCCACCAAAGCGGGACGGAAGCGCCCGATGTGCAAAGTTGTTCTTCCTATCTGTGTTGGCAAGGTCGATTCGGCTCATTAGATCCGGAACTTCGAAAATTCGTGACCTTTTAGGAATGTTCTTCTCTCCTTAGTAAAAAGGAGAGCCTTCGCAGAATGATCCTTCAGAATAGGATTTTTCCTTTGATGGTAGTATAGTAAGAGTCTTGGAAATCTTATGTTTGGGATCAGATCAACATCTACATATATAAAAAATATGTGGGAGTTTGTGAAAAATTGTTCTAATAACATTTCCTAAATATTAAATACAACATTTAGGAAGTTGCATCACATCAAAGATGTTAAATGCATGTTTACAGAAGTTGCCCTTTCGAAAGACAGTGAATAAAGTAATTTAGTTTGATTTAGTTATATTAAAGTCTCGCTGTAAAGCAACACTAAGGCTATTTTGAAACGTACCTCTTAGTTTTAAACCATGGTCAGACGACGAGGACGACATCTGAGCTGGTACTCTTTCTCCCCACTCGACACCAGAGGGAGGAGGTTTAGCCATGACAGGCTAGGCGTGCAATAGGCCTTCTCAAACGGTGATTCGTCTGTGTAATCGGGTCATGAACCCGTAATCCTACAGCTTACGAACCGTGACTTTATCACTAAGTCATCACGGCCACTTCTTGGAAGCATAAGAACAGAACACCAATAAAAATAATAAAAAGATTAAAGTGCAATCTGGTGTGCCTATTTCAAAATATCATGTCAGAACATCATTTCTTGAACAGCCAAGCACCACGTGCTTGTGCGAGTTAGATTATATTTTTATTCATTTTAATTGTTTAATCGAGCGAGTCACTTTTGTATGGCAAACTATCAAAAAAAAACTTTCTTTCATTTATTGTTTTGAAAAAATATCCCGTTTTCTATTTGTTTCATTTCATATAATCACGTGTTAAAATGACATTTCTCTAGGTTTTATTTGCTGTAGTCATTAACTTGTTTTTTAAAAATCAGAGCTTTTGTAAATGCAATGACAACGCGCTATTAAAAGATGATTGTTTTAGATGTTCGTGCAGATAATTTTTTTTTATTTTTCGCCTACGGAATTTTGTTGACGCCACAAACCACATTTCTAAAACAAAATCATCTTCTGACATGATAATAATCTGTTAAGTTTATAGAATTCATTGTATAAATTTAATTGATTACTTTCTGCTAAAGGATGAATTTTTAATCAAAAAAAGAGGTAAACTAAAGAGAATACACTAAAGTACATAAGCTCTAAAGAAAGTCCATTACCTGTGCTATTCACATCGATTCGTTTCCTTTGAAAAACTCATCTTTACTCGATGGGTGTTGTTTTTAAGTTTATTGCTTGATATTCAAGTTTTTACCCTTTATCACTCTTATGTACCATGAGACAGTTCATAATTCATGATGCATTTGTTTAGGAAATACAACTAAAGTTTGATATAACGAAACATCTATAACGAAACATCAAATCGCAAAAGAACTCCAAACGGAAGTAGGAAAGCATTGTTTCCACATTTTTAATGGATAATCATCCTCATAAAAGTACAAAAATAGCAAAATATCTTAGGTTAGTTAGTACGAATTAAACAAAATAGTAACTATATCTTGATTTCTATACTAAAACATCTACTTATAGCTTCCTAATCACTATTCTCCTGTTGTAACTTCCCAGGGGAGCACCTCGAAATGTTGCTTTCAGCATGGTGGTTAGCCTAGAGGGTACACAAATAGGTAAGGATACGCCCATTGATGGTCGGGGCATACTTCCTACGGGAAAGGTTGTACTGTGGCCGGTGATAGCCCTTAGGACTCAAGAACAGTTCCCGCCATTGTTGCTGTTGCGGTGGTCTGGTCATTCAGTTTTATGGTTTTTCCGTGTGCCTTCGGGTGGGAAGGAGAATCTAGTATGACTTACTCTCCTGTTGTAAAATTATTCTACTTATTATTTCACCAATTATAAATGATTAAACCGAACACAATTTTGAATCTTGAAAGAATATTTTTTAAAAAAAAATCATTATTTCCTATTTGTCTGTAGCAAATTTATCAATAATTTTTAATATGTACTAGTCGAGAAAAATTTTCCAAATTTTGATTTCGGATTGAAATAAACTGGTTTATATTTTAGTTCCAAAAAGACAAACCATTTTCAGTTTCTGAAGTAAAGCAAGAACAAATATAAACCAGTTTTATTTCACGCTCTTCCCGTAAAGGTCAGTCTTTTTAACCATGAAATCTGTTTAACAAGAAAACACGTTTAACGAAATTTGCTTACCACAAGAATTTGTGAAGTCACATGCTCAAAGAATTATTAAATGCAAAATGGCATTTTCAATAAGATGCAGCACTGGATGGGAGGCATTAACTCTCCATCCACCCTCTCATTCCTGGTCATAGAATTTTCTCCCAATACTTTGGGAAACTTGAAGTTTGAACTTTACAATTAACGAGTTGAGAGCGCTCGTTCCAATAGAATTTCAATTAACATCTCCTCGGAAATCTTTTTTTAGTATGAACATTAATGGTCACCATTTCAAGCATGTAAAAATGTAAAACTTTAAAATTTATGTGATTTCTTTCTTTGTTTATCTCATGATGCCAAACCACTAACCGATCTCCAGAAATATACAGGTTTCACAAGAACTTTCTGGCTGAAGATGAAAATTTTACAATCACTTAAAATTGTTTAATTAATTTAATTATTTAATCCAACTGTTAAGATACCATGCTTAGCCAAAATACGCTGTTTTTTTTTTCATTAACTGTATAATTAAAAATATTAAAATGTAAAATCCTTCTCTTTCAACCTCTTAGAATAACTCAAAATTCACATTTATACAAAGTTATTCAAAAAGTGGAAAAGCCATGGAGGAAGAAATAAAAGCAGGTGTTAAGTATCTGCTTATAAGGGTTATCAGGGTTATTAGTTCTACTTAATTTAAAATCAGTCATTTAAATAAAACTTTATTTCCGTGATTTCTCGATATTCCCGGATATTAAAACTCATATTCACAAGTTTGAGAAAATTAATGTAAATGCAATCCATTCTAATGGATACCAGTTGCATTACATCAAAGATTTATTAAAGATGCAAATGTTCGGTTCACATATTCTCTAAATTCTTCTAAGCTTTTTTCTTCTTTTAAAGAACTCAAAATTAAACACAATCTTAATTTTTTAGCTTTTAACAATAAAAGGAAATCGTACAAATCGATATTGTATGAAATAATGATAATGATTTGAATTCCATGGCAACGCGCAATCTATAAATAGAAATTAGGCAAAAAAAAATAAAACATAGCTAATGCTTTTGAAACATTGCTAATATTTTTAAAAAAAATGTGCAAGACTTTTAAAAATGGTAACATTAAAAAGGAATATTTTTTCTTAATTTCAGGATGATGCAACAATCCTTCTTGAACTGTAATACTTTCTAAAAAATGCCAATGATCATTGTAACTTCTAATTATTAAAATTCTAATTAAATGTCTAAAAGAAATTTCTCCTAGGCATACAATCCTTCTTGAAATGTAATACTTTCTGAAAAAAGCCAATGCTTATTTTAATTTTTAAGTAATAAAATTCTAATTAAAATTTTAAAAGAAATTGTTCCACGGTGTGCAATTCTTCTCGAACTGTAATTCTTTCTAAAAAATGCCAATGACTTCTTGAGCTTTTAATTAATAAATATCTAATTAGAATTTCAAAAGAAATTGCTCCAAGGTGTGCATCTCTAGCCTCTAAGAAATATATGTGCTAAATTTGATTGCTATAGGACAAGCAATCTGAAGCTCTCTATAAAGTACCAACACACGCAGACACATCTTTATTATTAGTAGATATGAAAGCTAATAGATATAGGCGTATGACATTCATTTCTGAATATAGAAGCGTACAAAACTTTGTCTTGGATTCGAATAATCCTGATAAATACGGCACTATTGTCTGTTGAGAAAGAAACGCAATGTCTGACAAAACTTCTTTAATGTGCTGTGGTATCTAAAGAGTATTTCCATTGTTGCATTACCTGATGCATTTCGTTTTAAACTGATAAAGAGTTGCACATCAGCGTAAGCAGATTTGGGACAAAAAAAAAGGTGTAGAGTTTGTTTCACATGTAAAAGAAGTACCGTTCTTCCTCGCAAATAGGATAAAAATGCTAAGCTGATCTCAACTGCTTCTGTCCTTAGCTTTTGGGAATCTACAAGTAGTGAAAGCAGAGATCTTAGGATTTGCAAGGTAATGAAATAAATAGTATGGCAATTTATACCTGATACTCTTTAATATCTTCTAGATGGAATTATTAAAGCAATGGTTAAATATTTAGTAAGTGGTTACTTCACGTGTGACAAAAAAATGGATTTTCACTTCGATTCTGTAGCATAAAAAATACATAAAATAAAATTTTTTACTCTCTTTTATTCAGTGGCATATCATACGTGTCTCTATTTATTGTTACTCATTAGGAATAAATACTTTAAATCCGCCCTTTCTTTCTTTAATTAGCCTGAAATTAATTTTAGATATAGAATTGAGTATATGTTATTAATAGCTTAAGTAATGGTTATTGGAAACATGTATTTGTTTTAGGAAGGAATTAGAGTGGTAAATATGTTTATAAATATAACAGATAATATTTTTTTTCTTTGTGTTATTTTAATTTCTTTACAAAAGTAAAAATGCTTGCATTACATAATAAAGACCAAAGAAGTGCAATGTTTTCTATTATTTTAGACGAAAAATCAATATAATTACTATAATATATTCTTTTATTATTAGAATTATTATTACTATTGCCTACTTAGAAAATTATTATTCATCCCCCCACGTTATTCACTCTATAAATACATTTTAAATGAAATTTCCGGATAAAAATCTTGAAACGCTATTGAAAAATACAAGGAGAGTTCAAATGAAAAGGTACGAAACGACACTGTTGGTATAAATGAAGACTTTATTCAAAGTATATGTCATAGGCCTGAGTACAACGATTCCGTTGAATAACGGGCCGAAGGATTCTTTGTTTCCAAAATTCCTGTGACAGTGGCAAGACCTATTCCTTTATAGCGTCCTTGAATTTGCCATCCAAAGTTTTCTATTTCAATTCCTCAAACACAAAAGAATCATTAACTCCGATGTGTACTGTGAGACACTCCGAAGACTACGAGTACAGTCCATCAAGAACAAAGGACAGGGGCTACTCACGGAGTGTATCGTTTTACCCCATAATAACGTGTGTCCATACAACTCCAGGATCAGATACGCGGAATTGGCCAAGTGCAAATGGGAAAAGCTAGATCAACCGCCCTACAGTCCGGATATGTCACCCTGCGGTTTCCATGTGTTTGGTCCCCTGAAAAAACAACTAAAAGGGAAGCGCTTCAACTCGGATGGAGAATTAAAGGAAGCTGTGAAGGACTGGGTCTAGTCAAGGTCACAGGAATTCTGGGAACAAGAAATCCATCGGCTTGTTAATTAATGAGATCGTTGTGCTCAGGCCTATGGTATATACTTTATTCAAAGACTTCATTTATACTCGCAGAGTCATCTCGTGCCTTTTCATTTTAACAGCCCTTGTATTTTAAATACAAAATACATTTTAACAAAAACTAAAGTTTATAACTATTTTAAAAACTTATTTCTTTCTAATTACCGATTTTGAATTTTGAAAAAGTTTATTGAGCATTTATATTTACAAACATTAAATTTAAAAAAATGTGTTTACTCCTTTACAGAAAGACTCATTTTTGAAAAACTTAATTACTGGTTATTTTTAGGATTTTTATTTCAAATTATCAATCAAATTTTAAATTATAAATTATTTAAAACATAATTTATGATTATATAAATACTAAATAATTTTAAAGTTAGTTAATAAATTCCACCTCCTATCTTGAAGAATATATTCCTAAAATAAATTCACTGACTTCTACCGGAATAATTTTTTTTACGTAATTTTTTCAAGACCAATTTTGCTAACGATAATTTAATGGCGAAATTTCCACGTTAAGCTTCGTTTTCATGCGACAACGCATTAACACAAATTCCACAGTAATCGTTAGAATTTATATTGCACGAGAAATTTCGTTCATAAAAAAGTACTCAAAAATAAAAAGAAGAATATTCTGTAAAAATATCATTTCTTTTTCATTAAAATTTTCAATTTAGAAATAGATTATACTGTTTTTATTTTTTTAAGAAAGCATTACGGTTATATCTTAAATTTTTTTGCCAATATTCATTGGCAACATATTTTATGCAACACGCATTTATTCTATTAACCCTAAATTTTTGAATTTAATTTGAAGATTTTATACACATATGTATTAAAACATAATAGAAAAAAAAATATATTAAAAACTTTTAAACTAAACTGTTTTACTGAGTTCTCTATTTAAAATCTTTCAAATATTCACCAAGTTTTTAGAATTTTAATTTCTTTACTTTATTTTACATTATTGTCATTTAAAATACATTTTAAGCAAATCTGTATATTCTTTTTCATTTAAAAAATATTTTCAAGAAAAAATTCTTAAACGTACATATAGTTTGCAAAAGAAATTCGTGTCACTTCTAAATTAACATTGATTTGTAATTATGCAAATAAAGTTCAAATGTAAGCTAGGCATTTACATATAATTTAAATGTATTGAAAAATTCCGTATGAAACATTTGATAATGCATCCTTGGAAAATAACACATGCAGTTAATTACAAAATTCATATTCGAAAAAAAATTCATTTTTCGAGAAAATATTAATTAAAGAATACTTGCTTTTCTAAACTGATCTGGTTGACTATTCATTTTTTCAAAGTAAATATGTTTTAATCTGAAAAGAGAGAAACTTTTTATAAAACTTATTTAATTACTTCCCTAAAAAAGTTTTTCAGTAACTATAGAATTTTTTATGAAGGTATCTTCCATTTTTAGATTCCTATCATTGAAAAAGGTATAAGATTTAAATTTTATTTATGAGCTTAAAAATTCGTTACTCGACCAACATTAAAATTAGTAATTTAAAAGGCATGTGCTTTCCATAGATACCAACTATATATCGCCATGAGAAATTCTCTATTTTCTAGAATGCAGGATAAATATTTGTTGATTCAGTTTTCACGATGTCAAGCGAATATGTTGAGAAAGACATAATAAAAAGAAATAATTCAATTGAGTACAATAAAAAAAGTCGATGGGTGACGAACGGTATTAAAGCGTGTTTGAGTTGTTGGTGCTAAAGATGATGATGTTCGGTGATGTTAGCTGTTGTTTCTAATGAGCCTGACGACTTTTTCTGCCAGTAGAAAGCGCTACAACAGGTTCCTTATTCAAGATCATGGATCACCGTTGTGGGTGAATGGTGTGGATAGCCATAGGACTGATTTTGCATCGTTAGGGTTTGTAGCTGAGTAACAGAGCCACTAGACAAAAGTAATAACTCGTGTCCGGCAGTTGTTATCTTGCTTATGAAGTTACTACCACAGCATCCAAGAACAGCGTAAAACAGCACACACTTAGATTCTATATAGTACACAGAATAATCACTTGAATACAACATGACGTTAATTTGATTTCATCAAAAATCATGTAATTTTCTTTTGAGAAAATTTCACAAATTGAATCCTAATAAAAATTAAACTTCTTTTCACTTCAGTTACTTTACGGAAGTTGCATAATTATGGCGAAATAACTATAGTTCAGTATTCAATTGTGTCTCTATAAAATTAGTCTCTATATAGAAAGTCTTGTGTAATAATACAGTCCCTTCTCTTAAATAGAAACCTTATGAAAAAAAATCTGAAAAGTGTCCACCATGAAATGTCAGAAATCTTCTTTATCTGAATAACCGTTACAGATAAAGTTAAAAACTTGAGAAATGTCACGATTGCGGACGGCTTTCAACCGAACTGTCATTTATATTCTTCTAGAAAGGTTTTGTGAATGTGACATTTTTTGCATGAAAAAGTAAAAATATTCTACATTTTAATGGAGCTTCTTTTATTTCCAAGAAATTTCTGGGTGCATTTCCCAACCAATTTCAGAGCAATCTAGAGTAACCCAATAGTTTATTCTACCTAAAAAGAATTAAAAGAGGTTTTAAAAAATATTTACTCTAAAAATAAGATATTAAGAAATATAAAGTCTTTTCAGGTTACAGTGGATCTATTTTTGTGTTAAAAATTTATTAAATCCAAAATGTAAACGGATAGATAGCTCCGTTGTAGGCAGAGCAATGTCTGTTTTTATTGATAAATTTTATTTTTGAAGGTCCTGATTCGGATTTTTGGGAAATGTTTCATTTTAACGTCCAAAATGTATCGGTTTTTCCAAAATAAGTTTCTTCTATATTTTCATATAGCATTTCTCCTTGTTTCGATCTTGAACGGAATATTTTAAACGTATGGTGCGAAGTCATGCAACGCCAAAGACACGTGAGATTCGCATGCCGTTTAGAATCAAACATTTACTTGCTTTTAAAAATTATTATCCGATGTCATGATCTTTTTCTTCCCGCTAATTTAAAAGAAGGTACCATATTCAAACTACTATGACTAACATCAAGTTGACATGATTTTTTTTAAAGTTTGTAACGTTTTATTTTCCCCCTCACATGGTTAAGGGCATCCAGACAAGATGTACCCTCTTCAGCTTTCCCACACATTGTTAAGGGCATACGGACCTCCAGATGTGGATCCTTTTTATTAGAGTCGTTGTGTCTGGTCAGGTGAGGAAAAAATAGGTGTTAATCCCATCTTTTCAAATAGCTCCATCACGTTTTCAAGGGGGAGAAACCATCGAAACATTCAAATTCTAAATTCTTTTTCTCTTTATGAAGAGACTCTTCAAGTCATCAAGAAATGATCAATCATCAGCAACCATTTCCATGAAGTGTCAAACTGAAGTACTCTTCAGCCGGCGTTTGCTCCAAATTGATTGTAATTGATAGGTGCTCAAGAAGTGGTCATCCGCAAAGATGATTCCTGAACAAACCCTCCTTCGGTAGGGTTCAGATCATTGAGGAAGCTATTGGATGATAAGAAATTCAAGTTTACTGATAGGAAAACTGATAGGCGGGTATCTGATGAAAATAAAATGCTGTGTTTTTTTTTCCATGAGGAAAAAAGTTAACGATTTCGAAAGAAAGGTTCAAGAGATGGAGAGAGACTTCAGAAGGCGAAAGCTTGTTCCTGATTTTTTAGAAGGTCCGTGTGATTCGGGCATCTGTGTTAGGGACCAACCAATAAAGATCGGTAATCGATTAAATTTTTGGAGTGAACCTAGGGTAATCGTTTAGAGTTAACAGCCTACTTCGTTAGTTTGTTACGGCTCTAACAGGCTGGAGTTCGATTTTTTGGTGACTTCCAATGCAATTCGAACGCGGAACTATACTGTGACTGAACTGTCATAGGATTTTTGTAAATAGCATTAACCAAAGGAGAACAAGTTATTCTTTGTAAATATATAAGGTTTTAAATAAAATAATTATTTTTCTACGCTCTCTCACATTTGGTTGATATTGGCTAAGATATTACAGTTAGTAATATTTTTAATACTCCGATATTTAAATTTGAAGCAAAAACATAAAAACATAAAAATTGAAACTCCAAAATACATATTTTATACATAATCGGTAGGTTTTTGAATAATGTTATTAAAAGATTTCAATTCTTTCTCTGTTCTATATTTAATTACAATATTATAAGTAACCATCTGTGAAAAAGATAAAAACAATCCTAGTTTAGATCAACAGCCTAAACACAATTAGGTGCAACTGTACTGAACTGCAGATCTTTAAAAGTATTAGTGCATAAAAGTAACAAATAAAACTGGAAATATTTGATAAAAGTAAGAACCTTGTTTACGAGTATCCTTCTGAAACTATCTTTGGAGGCTGTTAATGAATGTTTGTTGACTCGATCCCCTTGTTTTCCACATTCCACTTAACAACTCAAATCCAAAAGAAATCCAGTTGTATTTTTTCAATAACAAATGCAAACAAACAGTCTATTGAAATTAACTTTTAATTAATCAGTTTAAGACACCATTTTGGTTGCCCATTTTAATGCTAATTTCGAATGTCAACTGTGTTTGCGGAATCAGTATCCTTGTTTTTGACATTTCGTTAAAAAACTGTCTTCCAAGGGAAAAACAGATACATTTTTTTCAATAATAGCCTCAGCAAACAACTATCCTGGAAACTATCTTTTTATATTAATTAATCAGATTAAAAGAATATTTTGATCTTATGTTTTTATGAGGATTTTTAATTTAAGATATAATTGTTGCTTCTATTTCCTTGTTTCTCTCATTTCATTAAACAACCGATTACCAACAGAAATCCAGATATATTTTCTCACAACATCGACTTAATCAAACCAGCAAACTACCGAAACTATATTTTAAGATTAAGTAAACAAATTAAAACACTATTTTTATGTTTTATTTCAAAGTGAATTTTGAATGCGAGATATGATTGTTGACTTCATTTCATTGTTTTTCACATTTCACTAAACAACTGGCATCCAAGAAAAATCCAGATATATTTTCTCAACAGTAGCTTAATCAAGCCAGTAAACTGCTACAATTAACTTTTAAGATTAATTAACCAGATTAAAACACTATTTTGATCTTTTATTTCAGAGTGAATTCCGAATTCAAGATATAATTGTTGACTCGATGTTCTTGTTTTTCAAATTTCACGAAACAAATGGCATCCAAGAAATATCAGATACATTTTTTCATTAGTACCATCAGCAGACAGTCTATTGAAACTAACTTTCAAAATTAACAAACTAGATTAGAGTACCATTTTCATCCTTTATTTCATTGTGAATTTCTTACAGCTATTCTTAATCTAATGATTGTTGCCTCAATTTCCTTGTTTTTCTTATTTCACTAAAACACCGTATCCAAGAAAAATCCAGATATATTTTCTCACAACATCAATTTAATCAAACCAGCAAATTGTCGAAACTATTTTATAAGATTAATTAAGCAAATTAAAGCACTATTTTGATCTTTTATTTCAAGGTGAATTTTGAATGCGAGATATAATTATTGACTTCATTTCATTGTTTTTCCCAATTCACTAAATAATCGGTATCCTAGAGAAATCCAGATATATTTTATCTCAACATCAATTTAATCAAACCAGCAAATTGCCGAAACTATTTTTTAAGATTAATTAAGCAAATTAAAGCACTATTTCTATCTTTTTATTTCAAGTCGAATTTTGAATGCGAGATATTATTATTGACTACATTTTATTGTTTTTCACATTTCACTAAATAACCGGTATCCTAGAGAAATCCAGATATCTTTTCTCACAACATCAATTTAATCAAACCAGCAAACTACCAAAACTATTTTTTAAGATTAATTAAGCAAATTAAATCACCTTTTTGTTCGTTTATTTCTAGGTGAATTTGTTCATTAGATGACTTACTTTTTTCTATATTTACCTTTTAATTTTAGGCAATCAATTCACAACTCCTTTAGCAAGAAATATGGTGCTGATACTGTACTTACCAGTGCTTTTATTGACAAAACTTCGCAACCTTGGCAAAGGGAAAAGTTTTCGCTAAATATAGTCATTTCCCTGCAGCGCCTAATGTCCTTACAAATCGGAAATCGTGCTTATCTGAGGGGAGGGAATCGATATCTTTCGTGAGGGGCATTAAAGTGCCCGCTCGATTGATTTCCTTTTCAAAGGTGAAATCTCATCACTCGCATTGTTCTGAGAACTTTCAAAAAATGACAGACGGCAGAATGTCAGAAGTATTCCGAAGCCCCTCAGGGAAAATCTTCCAAACGACATATTTAATCGCTTGTTCAGTAGAAAAATATCGTTTTCGGAAGTATACATACCACATTGGAAATTTTTGTGAGGTTCTTTTTATTCAAAAAGTTTAAGAGCAACGATTTTTAAACCTTGAAAAGAAGGACGCAAACATAACAAGTCTTTTATAGAATGATGAAACAGCAGAAAGTAAATAAATAATTGCTTCATTCTATATTCTTATTTTACGATAATTGCTGCTTGCAGTGCAGGAAAACATTTATCCTGAGGCAAAAAACGTATTGAAAAGTTTCAATATAAAATTGGATTGTCAATAATCCCTTTAATTTTTAGATGGATTTTATCGGAAGATTTCCTAATGCAATGGGTCTCATGATAAGACTTCGAAAAAATTTCTGCAGTTCGTTACAGATAATGGTCTCTGGATTCTAGATATATAGATATAAATATAGATATAGACATAGACATATAGATATAGACATAGATAAATATAAAGATACAGATATAGAACTGTATAAATAGATAGACATATATATATACATAGACATAGATATAGATATGGCCATAGATATAGATATAAACTTAGATATAGATACAGACATAGACATAACCATAGATGTAGATATCGACAGGCATATAGATATAGGCATTGATAAATAGAAATATATAGATATAGAAATGTATAAATAAATACACATAGACATAGATAAGATATAAACTTAGATATAGAAATAGATACAGACATAGACATTATCATAGATGTAGAAATAGGCATAGACATATATACAGACATAGATATAATCATAGATGTGGATATAGACATAGACATATATATAGAGAGACAGAGACAGACATAGATATAATCATAGAAGTAGATATAAACATATATATGGATACATATATACTTATAATGCTTTGTCCATGTTATTTTATAAACAGGATAACTAAAATAAATTTGTTTCAATTTTAAAAGGCTTATAATATGTTCTGAAAAATGTAAAAATATCAGACGAGTTTGGAAATGGTGATGGGTTAAAATTTTGATTTCGCTATTTCTTTCTTAATATTTAAAATAGAAAAATAAATCTATTTAGATAAATTAGAATTTCATTAATACGAACATCTTTTGCGTTTAAAGTTTTTCGATAATTACAATATTTTAAAAGTTAGGGACTGAACATTGATTTTCAACTCCTAATGTTGACTATTTTTAACATCAACAATCTAAGTTGCCAGATACAAACTTAAATATAAAGAAATTTTCTTTTGCCTTTCAGCTGTTTGAGGAGAATATTTAAACTAGTAAGGATTAATTTTTAAAGGAATTTTGACAGTTTAAAATATTTTCTAGTACAATTTACTTTAAAAAGAAACACAATCGGAATCATGCATTTTCTTCTAAATATACCAACGCTTCTCTACTAGAGTTAATCAATAGCGTAGAAGTAGATAATCTTTTTCTTTAAAACAGATTATTTGCACTAGAAATTCATAGCAGAATACGTGTTATTTATATGCGGTTGCACCAGACATACAATACAAAATAAAAGTAATATTTAAGATTAATACTTCCATTGCATTTTAAAGATGTATTTAATTAAAATTCGGATTATTTAATCAATTTTGATATCATTTACATATAGACAAAATGATAGTAAACAGAAAAAAGTAAGATTTTTTTTAGAATCGTAGTTTAGAAAACATATTAGGTTTCGCTTCAAAAAAATCTTATAAAATCTTCATGAATATTTTTAAGTTAAAAAAATGTATTGTTATTGTAAATAACAAGATTATAAAAGGTAAGCGCATTTCTAATATAAATTTCCCATAATTAAATTTTTCTGTTAAAATCCTAAATGATTCCTGTACAATTTTTTTAGGTTTTGTGGATATCTAAAGACTCGTGTGTACCAGGGCTCTCCAGTCACTTATGTGGAACTGTAAGATGTCATTCAAAGTGTCGTCTGTGGCATTACACAACTGTAATATGCATAGTTACATGTCTCGCTTGATACCTTATGGTGATGGTCATACTGAACATCTTTTTTCTTTAAAACAAAATGCGCTGGGTTCACTTCCTGATTTGTTTAAATAATAGTTTAATTCAATTTAGTTGTATTAACGTACCGTTGTAAAACAACAATTGGGCTACTTTGGGACACACTTCGTAATTTGAACCGCTGTGAGATAACAAGGACGAGACCTGAGCTGGTAATCCCCTCTCCACTCCACACCACATCAGCGGTAGGACGTTTGCCTTGATGCATTCAACGTGTTTCCGACCCCCTTAACATGACGGTTCTAGGGTGGAATTTGGTATCAAACCTGATACCTTACGGCTCACTAGCTGAGACCTTACCACCCGGCCACCGCTGCATTTGCTTAAATTATCTCCGCTTGATCTGTAAGTTCATCTATGGTTATTTCTTAATCATGAGCCCTCAATATATTTCCGCAAACCACAAATCTTTTCGAGTATTATTATTATTATTATTGTTGTTGTTGTTGTTGTTGTTGTTGCTGTTGTTGTTGTTGTTGCTGCTGCTGCTGCTGTCTTTTTTTAGAAGTGTCCACTAGTCTACAGGACACCCCATATATCTAAACAGCCCTAAATTTATAATCCTAAGGAACATGTTGAAAACTAAAGTAAACTATTATAACAAGAGTTGTTTTCTTCCCTATATAGAGACATCAAAATACAACTGAAAAAGAATCTGAATTTTGATTTAAATATTTGTATATCTGAAGAGATTTCGAAATACCTTTCTTCCATTTACCTTTGCAAATGAAACAACCTTTTATACATTTGCAATGATTTACTACGGAAGACAATTACGGTTTGATATTTTCCTCCGTCTCTGGAGAAAATTACAATTCCCACTGAGTAATCATTATTATCAGACAGGTGATTCGTCTTTCAATGAATTTGAAATTTCAGTGGCACAGAAGAATTGTTTGAATGCTGCATCCTTCAAAGACTATTTCATATTTGCTAATGTTGTTTCTATTGTCTTAAAAATAATGATAATTTCTTGAAAATATTTATTTTGATATTCTTCAATAAATGGGTGTACTATTGAAAACAAAATAAAATAGAATTCTTCAGGTTTGTTGTTTTTAAATCTTCTGGTTTGAAAAGTATCACTTGTTTATGTAGATAGAGAAGCTTTATATTCCACTACATTTGTAACTTAAGTGTGAAATGTAAGATCCTGATCATGTTGTTTCTATTTAAAATGATAGCCTAGATTAGATATTTGTACATCGCTAATTACAAAAATGAATTTTCTTTATTTTTCTCTCAAGAATGGAGAGACAATTGCTTCCCACCTTATTGGACTTTATCAATGCATTATATTTTATTCTATAAAAATTAAATTCTTATTTACTGTATTTGTATAGCGAAAATAAAACTTTTACAAAATCCCCATTGTAAATGTAGCCATTCCTAAAGATTGAATCAAATTCGTCTATTTTTTACTCACTACAAGCGGAATAAACCATTCAATTTGATTCACATATTTGCAAGTTTAAAATGCTCTTTCTTTTAGATCTACATGTGCAATGGCCATTATAACGTTTTGTTGTTGCTATTTCTAATGGTCCTTGCCATGGACCAGATCATTGCCACAGTCAATAATTTTTAAACCTAGAGAGTGTCTCTTGTTTTAACTAGCGCCAACATGAAGCAAAAGTATATTTTAACTACTCACGCATCACATCCGATTGTATATTGAAGAACAACCATGCCCGAACCGGGATTTGAACCCAATATTCCAAGATCACGGGGAAGAAGCGCTACTCCTGCGCCAGAACGTAGGCCCATAATGTTTTATAAGTGCTTATTGGGGCGGATATTGTTTATTTAGTATATGTATTTATAGATAAATGTAGAAATTCGAAACCAAGTTGTTAAAAATAAAACAGAAAATAACGCTAATGTCAGAAACTCGGCGTTTTTTATATAATTTATAAATATAACTTAATAGTTACGAATTATAAGTTCTGCTTGTTAGATACCACTAAAATATTTTTAATTTTTGCGATGCAAACCTGATTCAATAAATTTTTTATCAAGTTTGGAAAAAAACTAAACTTTTATTCATTAAGTTTGTCACTTCCTTAATTAAATTATTTTGAGAAGAGTAGCGATTTCAGTTTAATTAGAGGCATTGAACTTCCCTGACATACACTTATCATCCCCTCCCCCTTTTCAAAAAAAAGCGGAAAAGTTCTTTATTTCCTTCTCTTCTTTTTTTAAGCCATGAAAGCGCCGTGTTTCTGGGATTTTTTGGAAGTTCTTACAGACTTTTATCTTGCTCATATAAATAAACTCAATCATCAAACATTTAATTTTAATTATAAATGCCATATTTGTGTCATCATTCAATTCGAATTAAACATGTGTAACTTCTATTAAAAGCTTGTATATGACATGAAATGCTTGTTTCTTGGCACTTGCAAAGGATCCATTTGATTAGATTCATAGTCACTGGGCAATCATAAATGCATATGTTACGTGACATTTTACTAAACGTGATCCTAAGTCAGTCTTAAATTCTTGATATATTCTCATATAAGTAGTATAGATAAAATATTACAATCGGTAAAAAATTCGAACTTTTGACGAATCGAAAAATTCGATATTTTGACGAATCTTCAAGTTTTT
Source organism: Argiope argentata (assembly GCA_026289955.1). NCBI lineage: Eukaryota > Metazoa > Arthropoda > Arachnida > Araneae > Araneidae > Argiope > Argiope argentata. The sequence continues at coordinate 3,306,191 of JAOUZG010029736.1, read as the reverse complement.
AGACACCCTGAGTTCGAAAAAGATATTTCTTGAAAATCTGTGTATTTTCTGTCTGTCTGTGATAAAGATAACCGCTAACACTTTGAGCTGTACGATTGTAATTGTAAAATGTAGTTGTACACTACATTTGGAGATATCTGTCACATTTTCAGAAAAATTTGTTCGGAGGAAAATATGTCGGTCTGTTCGAATGTAATTTATCACTATATCTTCTAAAAGAAAAAAAGCTAGACAAAAAAATTCGATGTTCAGATTTAACATCTTTACTGTAGATACCTGTCAACGTTTGAGCGAAATCTATCAAAAAGTCGACTGTCTGTAGGTCTGTACTTTCAGAAACATCTAAACATGTTAACTCAAAAACGAAATGACTTAAATATATAAATTTTGTTGTGGGATTTTGTAACTACAAGTTCAGCTTTGTGTCTAATTTGGTTTCAGTCAGATGAAGCAAACGTCTTTAAAGCAGAAGTTCTACTTTCGAATGCTGTTAATCCCCTCAGAGGGGAATTCTAGTAGCACACAGATATTGTACAATATTGATCAGTTTTCGCAATATTGTTTAATGTTGTGGAATATTGTTTAATATCATATAATATTTCACAATATTGTACAATATTATGCTACAGAATGTGCTACCTGGAAACCAGGGAAAAAGGATGAGTTGTTCCGGTGTGGTGGGTGGATTTCGCCATCCTGGAGGGTACACTAATAAATGGGGGTCTGATTCCTTCCATCGATGAAGGAACGTTCTTCCTACGGGAAGGATGTTACCTTGACCGGGGATAGCTCTTAGAACTCAACCACATTTCCTGCCAGTTTTGCTGTTGCGACCTCTCAGTTATTCAGGGGGGGGGGGCATCTATTTGCCTTCGAGTGGGACAGAGAATCAATGATATAATTTTGGATACTATTAATACATGTCAGAAACTAACCGCCTAAACGCTCAAGAAGGATGACACGATAAATCAGTAAAAAGGATAATTTCACTTCAAAAATTAACATTTCGTAACTGTTGTATGATAGTACCATGTAATGTATTCTCTGGCATCCCAAGTTTGTTATAGAACGCGCGAGAAAATTTTGTGGAGACCACACCACTAATATTTTCCTACTATCTCGGATATAAAAAAATAAACATTATTACTGTCAAAAAATTCCAAATTTTTGGCTTCACCGAATCCAAGAATCTGGTTTTGAAGTTATGCCTGTCTTTTTGTGAACATGAAAACTCCAAGGCCCCAGCGTTTTGGGATAGATGTATGAAATTTGGTATGAAATCATCACATTGAGATTTAAATTTCTTTTAAATTAAGTTAAATCCATTCTCAGGAAGTCTGTCTGTCTGACTGGCTAGATGCAAGTGAATGAAATGGGAAAAGTTAGTTGTGTGAAATCTAGTGCACAGGTGTGTGTGTTTTTCATTTGATCTGAAGATATATTAAACATTTTCGTTGCAATGCTCATTCAAATATAAGAATGCGCATGCGTCAGAGATTTTGTTTAGGCAAATTCGGAGTATGAGGAAAAATAAAAAGAAGTCCACAGTTTTCAATTGGATGAACTCGAAGTATTCGCAGATTTATAAAGTATAAGAACTGAGGATGATTTGCAATACTGAAGGGGGGGAGTATTAATAAATAATAAAATATTTTAGAATAATTTTTATTTTCTGTAAGAAGCCTAAGCATTAAATTATGATAAAAAATGGAATTCTGTTCTTAAAAGTTGATAATTACCTTTTTGTTTAAATAAGGATTTTTTTTATATTAAAACACTTTTTTTGATTTAATCTTTTGATAACGTTTTGAAATTAATGGTAAATAATCACGATCACATTTATGGATATTATATAAAATATTCTGTGAATCACTCTTGGAAAGCCTTCTTCGCCACTTGAACTAACTATATAAGCAAATAAAATAATTTGGACCGAAATAACACAACAGTCACATACACGTGGGGATAACACCAATTACATAGTGAATAATTGGGCCGAATTAAAGAATGTCAAAGAATGACAAATAGTTCCAGAAATACGCTTATCCTTCTGCGTCTCTCCCCTTAGTGGGAAAGAATCGTCGAAAAGTAATAATTTCGGGATATTGAATGGGATAAGAAATTTGTACTTTTGCATTCATGCATATGCAATAGATTTAAAAAAATTAGCGACATATTTATATGAAATTTTGCTAACATTCTCAGCATTTAAAGTGTACACATATCAAAATTTTTAAATCAAATTATCGGTAATTTTGTGATTTCCTAAATACAAAAAAAACATAACCATTTAGATAATGATATGAGCGATCTTGTAAGTGAAATTGTGAATTCATTTTGATAAAACCAATTCTGTAATTCAACTTATGAGTCAGACGAGTCATTATAGACGAAAAAAATCGTTTAATCAATTATCACGATATCTAAGCTTTCCTCCCCCCTATCACTCCGAATCTATCACGAGAACTGTGTTTCTGAAATAAATAAAAGTTGTAACTATACACATAACCCAGTTTTCTGGCATAGGGTTAGCGCGTCTTCCCCATGATCTGTTCGTCCTGGTTCGGATGCGAATTTGCCCCCCCCCTGTACAAAGGGGATATGCACGCGAATGGAGTAGCTAAATCGTACTCTTTTCCTAGTTGGTGCTACTGAAAAAACAAGAAACGATCTTTAGGCCTAAATTGCTGGTAAATCAGTCAGCGGAGATATTAAGCGCCATAAGTAACAATAACATAGACACGTAATCTTTCTTTTTATGGAATCCTATTTTTTTCCAAATTTTCATGGCATCACCAGTTTTTATTTTCTGTTATATAATAAAACAAAATGTTGCTCTTTCTGATTGGGCTGTAATATCTATTAATCCTCCCCTTCACAGTTGCAACGAAATAGAAAACACAGAAAAAAGAAAACCACTGCTGACAGACATTATCAGGGCATAAGTTCCTTAATGCAATGAGCAAAATGCAATGAGTGTGTGTGTGTGTGTGTGTGTGTGTGTGTGTGTGTGTG
>JAOUZG010029736.1:3269469-3293176 GCA_026289955.1 Argiope argentata | reverse complement strand
AAACCGGTTTAAACTGGATAATTGCTTAAATTAATTAAGACAATAATAAAATTAAAAAATATTAACTAGAAATTTGCGATCGTAGATTTTATTTTGGTTTTTATTTTATTTATTAATTTTTGGGTCTGAGTTGAAGTGATTTCATATAAATAAATTTTTAAAAAAACAGAAATAATTCAATTAAAGTTTTCGAATAGTTCGATAGTTCCAAAAAATATTTTTTTTTGTAGAAATTAATCTGTTATGTAAATTATTGTGATTTACTAAATTTTAATTAAAGAAGTAAAAAAAACCTCAATTATCATTTGTAAACTTGGAAAATCGTCCATTTCAGCTGTATTTTAACAGACAGAAGCATAACTCACTTTCAGTAGGCTTCTTTCAACTTTATTACACACATTTATAATCTAAAGACTATATTCTATATTTTATTAGCTTGTTTTCTTCTATTTTTGGGTTTAAATAAATGAGAGAAGTATATCAAGAGGTAGGTATAATTCTAGTTTTCATGGTTTTACAGAAGTCCAGCCGGCTTGCTGGCACAGGGGTAGCGCGTCTGCCTCGTGTTCAGGAGGTCCCGGGTTCGAGTCCTGGTTCGGGCATGGTTGTTATTCTGTGTACTATCTGTGAGATGTGTGAATGTGCCCCCCTGTAAAAAGGGGTTGTGAAAGCGAATGAGATGAGTGTGTAGCAAAAGTCGTACTCTTGGCCCTAGTTGGAGCTACTTGAAACAAGAGACGCTTCACTCGGCTTAAATCTGCTGCTGGGTCCAGCAGCGAGCTTGTCCATAGGCAAGTGCCATTAGAAACAACAACAACAGAAGTCCAACACCTGGAAGCTCATTAATATCTACAGAATAATTTATTTATTTACTGAATATTAAGAATTCCCTTTCTTACAATATTTCTTGTACAATGAAGCATCTAAAAAAGATTCACAAGGCATAGCAGGCTTTGGGATTTAGGTTTCAGTATTTTTACATTAGCCGAGTGCCAGTGAAAACTCGCCAAAGAAATTTGGCGGAATTCTATATTATTTGGCAACTTCAAAAAAATTGGTGAAATTCTCCATTATTTGGCGAATTTTCGCTCGCTCCCGACTATTGAAAAGGACCTAAGTTTCTTTCCCCTTTTTGCAGTTAAGGCAATAATAATGAGATTAAACCAGTTGTGATGAAAGCAAATTCATAGGAGGAGTGCAAAATAAACTTATAAGCCATACATTTACAATTACATCAACCTTGCAAGTCGCACATTCTTCATCAGATCACTGATCTCATTACGGAATATTTGTTTTATTAATTGGATTCATTATTTCCGTATGAATATAGAAGAACTGGATTTCTCGGGAATAAATTCCTTATGAAGATCATTCATTTATTTACATAAATTCAATTATCCTTTTTTTTTCCATCGAATACGCCTCTCTTTTTTTTACGATGAAGAAATTAATTTATTAGTTTCTGAAACCGGCATGTTTTTTTTTCCTTGCAATCAAAGGCAAATATAATTCGATTGCATTTTCCCTGATACGGGCTTTGCGTTGATTGTTTGGCCATCCAAGAATATACAGCAACAAATCTCATTATTTTACCTGGATCAATTCTTACTTTCTGATGAAAAGGTTCATAATATTTAAATGTTTCAAAAATTAAATTTGAATACAGCCGTTACATATTGTGCATATATAAAATTTAACATGTTCTGTGTATATTGTGCGAAATTTTTAAATTAATAATTAAATATGGCCACATTCTTTTAAATGTTCGATCTGTAGGGTGAAATGGAAAATATAGATAAAAATTAAAAATGCATAACAAGTAAAACCATTTATTCCTCCTTATAAATCATTAAAATGAAGAATAAAATGATGGGGCTTTTTCTCGGGACATTCTTTCAAGTCCAGTAAAAATGTTAATCTGCAATTCATCATCTCCCATGGTACAAAATTGTGCAAATAATGACCCAAATAGTCAGATTTTTACTATCAGAGTCCCGCGCATAAGCGTTTTGAACTTCGAAATGTATTAAATAAAATAAAATATTGGTTATAGAATTTTAGACCAATTGAAATCAATATTTGGCTCAGAAATAAAACTTTTATTAAAAATACAAAAAACCTGTTTTCATTTATATAAACCAGCGCGGTGTTTAATTATTATGCTGATATGCTTGAGAATGTTCAGACTTACAGACGATCAACTGTTAAGAAAGATTTGTTTCAGCACTTGATGCAAATTTAATCTGCTATTGCTAAAACTGCTACTAAGTCTTATATTTCATATTCTTCATTTATTTTTTTGTAATCACCATTTTCATTTGCTTTCGAATTGATAAGAATAATAACAGGAAATTGATTATGTTCAAAATTTAAAAATTTGGATATTTAATCGTATTTATAGTAAATGAATTATGTTCAAAATTTGGTTAAAATTTCTACTCAGGTAGATAAGTATACTTACAGTAAACGGATTATGTTCAAAATTTGATCAAACGTTACGAATTCAAGTATACTTACGGTACACGGATTACCTTCAAAAATTAATCCAAATTTAAGAATTCATATCGATAAACTTACTTGAAAATAAATTGACGATGTTCAAAATTTGTTTAAATTTGTTCAAAATTTTCAAATTTAGATAGATAAGGATACTTACAGTAAATGGGTTGCGTTCAAAATTTGATCAAACTTTACAATTTCATGCATGCTTACAGTAAATAGATTATGCACAAAATTTGATCAAAAATTACTAATTCAGATAGATAAGCATACTCACAGTAAACGGATTATGTTCAAAATTTATATATTCGCAAAGATAATCGTACCAATAGCAAACGGATGATGTTCAAAATTTGAACAAAATTTACAACTTAGGTTTAATGAACCTATACAAAATTTCACTCATCACCCATCCAGCCAAAGTGTTATTTAGATTATCGTGTTTACAGACAAATATAATTTCCGAAACGTATTTTTTCAAACTCAGGATGAATTAGAGATTCTTGAAAATCTTGAGTTCGAATCGAATTCTTTCATACATGCGATACTTCTTATACTCACATGAATGAACTTATAAGAATGAATAAGAATGTTTTAAAGTACTTTCATTCAACATGAAGGGTTAGAAACATGTTAACTTTGCAAAAATTGCCTTGATGTGATAATTTATTTAGTGAAAAAACATTGAAAATTTTTTTGATTATTTTTATTGGAAACTTTGATTTTATTGGAAACTTTGGAAACTTTGATTATATAGAGATTTCTATTTAAAAATCTAACACTAAATTTCATCCATCTAGCTTGTTGCATCATGTTGACATACTACTGAAATATAAGGCCTTCCCAATCATGTATTTCGTACAAAATGTGGTACAGATGTTTAATGCAAGTGCTTACCAAATTTAATTTAAATTATCATACGCAATTAACCATAAATAATTCTAAAGATTGGTTTTCTTCACCCATAATTCTAAAAAATTCATAAGATAAAGATATAGAAATCTTTTTTAATTTCTTTTTTTAGAATGTACTTGTATACTTTAAAAGCGAAAGTGATAAAATGACAAAGACTCGATTTGCATAATGCATAAAAATTTTCATTAACTCGCTAAAATTTTTATTTATTTCCCAGGTTTAATAAACATTTTTTTCTACTAAATAATTATTTTCCGTGTTTTAATTACTCTTCCCTTTGGAAACAATTACAGCTCAGAAAGTGTAAAATTAAGGACTGCAGGGGAAAAAATGCATTCCATTTTATTTCTGCTTCAAAATGTTGAGATCTTTTGTTTTAGGATGCTTATAAAAATGATTCGCTTTTGGTTATTAATATTACGTCTTAGAAAAGAAGAAAGATAACATTATATTAATAAGCATTTATTAAAAAATTCCATGTCATTGATAACAGTCTCAGTAAACTTTTCCGCTTGTTTTTCAAAACACTAGCATTGTCCTGTGTTTAATCTCCTGCAGAATAACAAAAGTTAAACAAAGCTTGCAACAAATAGTATTCACACACATATTCTAAAATGTTAATCTATTTTAGATCATATATTCTCTATAAACAAAATAAATACAGAATCCTTGGAAAATAGTTTAAATGGACAAATATCAGACTTTCTATTATGTATTTCTTATAGAGATAGTTGTCAAAATATAATAATGTAAAAACAGACAATGAATTTCTTAATTGTATCTTTTCCTTTTCCTGTTTTAGGCCATAAAAAAGAATTTATTCGACTTAATTTAATTTTTTGGGTGGTCTTTTTTACAAGTTTTAGATCATTGCTTTGTTTGACCTTTAAATGCCCTAAATTTCAAATATGATATCGATCTTTTAAATCGAAATGTACTCTTGCAATTAATTTATTTTTAAAATTTGGCTGTACGTAATTTACCATTACATAATGTTCTTTTGAACGAAAGTTCAAAAAATAAACATCAGTTGTCAAAATTGTTTACATAATATACCGTTATGTTTATCTGAATCAATCTTTAACACATAATAATGATGACAATATTAAAAAGCTTCATATGTCTATAATAAAAACAATTGATCCAAAAAGTTATAAGCAAATCAAGTACTCAAAGCTAGAATTTCTATTCCAGGGTGTCGAATATGGAGTATATTTCCCTGACGAAGTATTTTTGCTTTGTTTTTGAGCACATACTCTGAGCTAATGTTTGCAAAGTAAATAGAAGATTCTACGCAAGCAAAATCAAGAAACAATTTTCATGACTAGTAGTCCATTTATTCACACTGATACACTTTTTATTTTTTTACAATTTCCGATAAGCAATTCCATATTGAATATTTATGAATATTTCTTAATAAAAAATATAAAATACACTAAATTTTTTTCATGAACTACTAATTTGACATGAAATTTGCTGAGCTTCCATCTGATCATTAAAATGATATTGCTCTACTTTTCCTCGAAAGCTACTGATCGCTCACATTCCGCGTGAGCATCCACTTTTTTTTTGATTGCCAAGCAAACAAAAATATCTTTCCTGCATAACTTTTAAGGCAACAGGAATGCCCTGCTGTCTCGGGTTATGCAGGGGAATAAATCCCAGAACAAGGAATTTATTATTTACTTAGGAGTAGTCATATTTTTGACTACAAAATATTATTGATCTGGCATAACCGATATAAATAATTTCCAAAAAAAGTTAACCAGTTGCTTCTGGTTAAGTGTAATCCAACGTGACTATACTAATATATCAGTATGTGGCAAAATAGAGACGACCAAATGATAATACGGTCATGGTAATTACATAAAAAGACCAAGAGAAAAACACATAAGAACAGCAATATATTAAAAAGAAAATTGTACGAAGAAATTAAAAATTTATCTATGTCTCTACTGATAATAAAGATGAATGCGTGTGGCATGTATGTATGTGAAATAGAAAATAAACAAAAATATTTGAAGTTCTTATATAAATGGGTTTACAATTGTTCAGTTATAAGATAGCCAGTAGGCAGGGTGTGCGAAAAAGCCTGAAAATGAAGTTCAGTCCATGACAAGTACCTGTCCCGAATGGTATATTAGCATGCCACCGTATTGTATTTTTTTCTTACTACGCATGTGTTTGTAGAAGGCTGTGTATTTTTTTATTTGGTATGGAAAAATTGATCACTTATCATTGACTAATTCCGACATTTTTTACTTGCCCTTTTTTTCTATAGTTTTGCAATATCAAAGCATACTGATCTTTTTTATTATTATTTCATCATGTTTATTTATGTAATCCGTCCTTTTTTATCATTTGTGATCCATCATTTTAATACTATACTCAGTGAAAAAAGAAAAATCTTGGGAGGCCAAACGGCAATTTATAGCCAAGCATGGAATGCCTTAATCTATCCTATGAAATTCTAGCAAACATTAATCAGTCCCTTTCTGCTTATTGCCAACCTTTTGGCTGTCCTATAATAAACCAGGTGTTAACCCGGCATAACGTTGACATTTTAAAATTGGATTTCTCAACTTTGGAAAAGCACAAATTTCAAATTTCAAATATTTATAAATAAACAGCTCATTTCTGTGTAAAGTATTTTTCCTTTTGTTATTTTGCTATGGCAGCATGGATACCAAAAGTTACAACAAAACTTTCAAAGCGTAACTAACCATTTCAGTAAACAATTGCAACACTACATCATCAAGTTCCGTTGAGTTTAATCCTGCTGAAATGAAAATCGATCTAGAATGTTGATGCCCCAATGAATGAATATCATGGATACAAAACTGTTTTCATTCAAACAGAGCTCCCTCCTCTCTTCTTATTACCTCCGCAGGTAAAGATGGGGATTAATTAAGACAGATGAGAATGGATTTCTGGAATCTCAAATCCTTTCACTTCAGAGAGATCACTTCACAATCGCTTCACGAAATCATTTTGAAGAGACAATTGCATCTTTCCCCCTAAGAGAACTTTTTCCCCGCAGTTCTTCACCAAATCAGTTGCCACCATTATTTTTCTTATTTAGAAATAAATTTGAAATCGTTTGAAGCAATGTGTTCAGATTTAATGAAATTCTGGAACAGATGCTAGCAATCCAATCTCTGTCCTTTTTATTCCAGAATTTTCCTTATTATTTTTATAAGCACATTCACTCAAGGATAAAATTGAACAGAAGCAACTTCACTGTAGAGATGTAATTAAAATGTATAGAAATGGATAGTTTAATTCGAAAGTTTAAAAATATAAAATAAAGATATTTGCCAGATATCGTATATTTATTATCTCGTGTAAGCGTTGAAAATTGCAATGCCATAGCTAAAATCACATCTTTAGAATAAGCTTATAAAACATGTATGTACTGTGTAATGGTTATCATTTTAGGTAGATTCCTATAGGAAGGCTACCTATTATAATAGTTCTCATGAAAAGATTTCGAGAAAATTTCTTCACGTCTTTGTCGATCATGATTCCTAGAATCCAAAATCCTTTTATATTCAAAATTCTGTGTGTGTGTGCATTGAAATCTCATACGTGATAGAGCATCGAATGTTCTAGAACAAACGTTAGTACTCGAGATGTTGACACCATTTTTATTTTCGGAGGTGTGTGTGAATGTGCGTGATAGGGGTGACTCTTTGACCGTTTTATCTTGTGAAAAGGATAACTATGTAATTTTGTTTAAGTCTGAACTGCCTTGGAATATATTGTTAGAAATGTAAACACCTCGAACAAGTTCGCAAAAGCTCTATCTAGCTCAAAGGAGATGAAAATAATGAGAGGCTGAAATATTCACTATTTAGCTATAACTTTCCTAATATTGGATATAGAAAAATTAATCCAATCAGTCAAACTGGCTCCTCATTAAGACAAACAACTTTTGCATTTCCAATTTTTAAATAGCTGCAATGTCTTAGAAGTTAGGGGTTGAAAATATTTTTACGCCCTAATATTGACTGATTCTGACATCAAAAATTTATGTTGCAAGATAGCAACTCAAATCTCCAAATCCACAAAAACCTCTCTAGACATATAAGGAATCTCCCTTGTATGTCTAGAGATGTTTTTGTTTATAGCTAAGAATTTGTAACCAGTTCTACAATATACTTCATATTATGTAAAGTGACACTTATGTGAAAATGTAGAAAATTAATACAAAAGAATGTATAATTCACTACAGCATTCCTAAGATATTCAAACTCCTTCAACATAGCCTGGAAAAAAGGTTGACATTGGGAAATGTTGAAAAAATTCAAGGATGTTAATTCCTTTGTGAAGGGAAATCGAATCACTTTTCTTGACAGATCTCTCTGTAAAGTGTGGACTGGCCGATGAGTCGGGCCAATCCATTCTGAATGAAGATTTGGGCTCGAGCCAAGACTCCTTCTGTTTGATGCTTGCTCTAAATCTGCTGCCTGAAGGAGAAAAATAATATGGGCTTTCAGCGATGATCGATGATGAAGGCCAGAAAAATGCTTTTTGAAAATAGTATTTACTGGAATTGAATCTTGTATTTATGGCTATAATTCTAACACAGAGGAGACCGAGATTTTAAGAATGGTGAGCACAACTTTCATTGAATCTTCCACTGCTATCAGAAACGTGGCGACAATGCTGTACAGCATTTGTTCAATGTTTCACTGTGAATGTGAATTCATTTTTTGTGAGAAGATAACTGAGATTCTGACCTTTTATGTTTCGCTGAATGAGTAGGAGAGGTCAAAGGTCGTAAATGTTCTTATGGTCCTACTCGGTGAATTTCTGTCTTGAGTTTAGGAAACAATAGCTAATTTTATGTAGAATGGAGATACTGTTTAAACTTTTACTAACTTTAAAATTTAAAAAGCAATAAAAAAATTAAATCAATTCCTAATTTGGATATTAGGGAAAATTTAGGAAAATAGGAAAATCTATATTTTAGTTACTTTTTATTAAATAATTACAACTGTTGCTCCCATTTTTCAATTTTCAATGGAAGGAGGGGGTGCATTAGCTTCCGAGGCTATGGACCCCTGAGCACTCGAATAATGATCAACTTTGACCCCCACGTGTATAACTCTCGCCCTGCAGAACGATGTAATCAGGATTGAACTCTCATCGCAAGGGATGCGAAAAACAACGCCTTACCAACCAGGCTATCCCAACTTGACACTTTCAAATACTATAAACAACTACTATAAAGGCTAGAAAATTGGTTTTAATTAATTAATAAAAAATTAAGGAATGAATATTTGAAAAATACAGTATTAACATTGAGTCTCATCCATTAAAGTTTTAAAAAATTTACTTGAACTCGAGTGGATGAATAGAAAGTATTTTATTAACGACTGAAAATTTGAACAAGATATATGTATAGGGAGAGTGTGAGCTAACAGTAGGAATTGAATAAAAGGATTAGATAATTTACAAAATCCTTCCTATTTTATATTTATTTTTCAAATCTCGATTTCATTTATAATTAATTAATTAGAATTATTTAAATTTACATCATTTCAGCAATCGAATTTAAAGCCAAGTATTTAATTACAAAATGCTTCTATATAATTATTGACTAGTCACCTTCAACGACCAACTATAAGTCAATTACATTAATAATATTAATCAAATCATGTCAGCCATGATTGCTGAACTAACCCCTACCACAATGAAGGAAAAGATTACTCTAAATTAAGCTCCTATAATAAATGTAAAGCAATCTGTTTGGTTTGTAATATCTGCAAATAAGCAAAATTAGAGCTTCTACCAAAAAGAAAATTTTGTGATGTATCTTTAAATTGCTGGAGGGTTGGCAAAATCAGGATGCATCTTAAGTATGTGGTACTCACATAAGAAATAAATATTGGAGAAATTAGTACAATGAGTATAGTTGACGGACGGTATAAAGATAAAAGAAAGGGTAATGAATCTGTTTATGAAACATATCTGTAAAATGAAAAATGACGGAACTCTGTTAGCATATCAAGGGGTGTGAGCATTTACACACTAAACAAAATTTTTCAAAATGGGCACAGTGGTTGTGGCTAGGAGGAATTTTCATTGTTTTTTTTTCAATATGCAATGTAACAGCACTTTTCAATTTTTTCCCAAAAATATAATATGGTGGAAGACAGATAATCTATTTTGAATTTTATATACAATGATTGATTTCGTGCGAAAAGAATTAAAGAAATAAGACTGGCATTATTGTGATTGGTATTGGAACAAAGAAAATAAATTTATGATCATAAAGTTTTTAATTATAATTATTCATCTTACTTTTCATAAAACAATGAATTTTAAAGGTTTATTTGATTGGAAATTTGATAACTTTACTTGAAGTTAGCAGATTATAGCACTTTAGAGTGTAAACACGTCTACCTCAACGTTAGAATCAAACAGCCTATTCTTACCCTTCGAAATTTATTCCATCATGGTTCAAACTTTCTGTGATAGTATAGAATCAAAAATGAAATTGCTGCATTCGTTTCAAAAGATCTATGTCTAAATCGAGCTCAATTTAAACCTTATCTCCCTATGGAATTCTTTCTTTACTCATCCTTTCTATTTACTATACATTTGCAAAAATAGGCAAAAAGCCTAACAGGATAAATACGCATCAATCTACGCAAAAAGATTTTACTACGAAAATTAACGTAGAATGAAATATACGAAAAGGTTTTATAGCAACTTAGAAAAGTTGAAAATAAATCATGTGACTCAAAAACAATGGCAAATGTGCAATGTTACTGAGAGTTACTAATTTACTTAATGTTACTGTGAGTTATTAATATACTTGATGTTACTATGAGCAAATTAATCAATCTTTATGTTCAAGTTTTCAAAACACATTTTACATAGTGAATACTTCAAGTACTCAATTCTTAATATAGAATACTTGTTAGAAGAAGAAATTATAAAAGAAGGTGAATTATCTTTATTAGGTACTCATCATATGCTGTAGATTCAAACATTATGAACTCAAAATAAGACTTAAGAACAAGATATAATTTCCATCCAAGTATTATAAAGCCAAATCGGGCAAACACCAAAAAACTCGCCAAAATTCTGACATCTAGAAAGGCCATAAGAAATATTAATAAAGGGTTTGCAATGATAGTTAGCTTCAGATTTTTCAACAAAAATGTCAAGATTACCACAGTCGACAAGAAATCAAGAAACAATTTATTTTTATCCAAACTTAATCCTAACACCCTAGAGGGCACCTCAAACTGATGATGAGATGCTTCCGGCATGGTGGTTGGATTTCGCCACCCTTTACACCCCGAGGACACCTAGAAATAAGAATGAGATGCTTACGGTGGTTGGATCTTGTTACCGTGGTGGATACACTAATAGGTAGGGATTAGGCACTTCCCATCGATGATGGGACGTACTTCCTACGGGAAGGGATGCACCATGACTGATAGTGGTCCTTAAGACTCAACAACAGTTTCCACCAGCATTGCTGTTGCGGCATTCTGGTCATTCAGTTTTATGTTATGTTTAAATCCTTGTGCCTTTAGGATGAGTCATAGAGTCTGGTCTGGCTTAATCTTATCCCCCCCGGAGAGCTACTTCGAAATGAGGATAAGAGGCTTCTAGAATAGTGTTTAGATCTCGCCACCCTGATGGGTACACTAATATGTGAAGGTTAGACTTCTCCCATCGGTGAAGGGACGTACTTCCTACGGGAAGGGTTGTACCGTTGTCGGTGATGGCCCTTAGAACTCAACCACAGATCCCAGTGTTTCTGTTGCGGTGGTCCATCCTTCAGTCTTATGGTTTATTTCGAGTGCCTATGAGGGGGTCGGAGAGAAGGATGTGACTAACCTTCATCTTAAGCACCTTATTCTTAATCAAAACCTAAAATGACTGTATTCCGATATCTATTATAGAAAGAAGAATTGGAAAGCGAGCAAATCAAGTTATCAAATTATTTTTAAGTTGTTTTTTTCTATGTGTTACTTTGCTCGATATTTAATTTCAACAACTAAGCAAAAAATGGAGGAGGAGGTAGATTTTTTTAAACTTACGCAAATGTTTACTGGAGATTATTATTTATCTCTTATTTCTGAATGAAACCTAAAAGGAAATCGCTGACATTATACGTCATTTGAAAGGAAGTGTCCAACATTCCACTGGATGTCAAGTTCTGAATAATCAAAGGCAGGAAAAAAAACTTTCCGGAAAAGCGCAATAAATATTTTTTTTAGAAACATTCACTCCACGTGAGCATGAATACAAGTTTCCTCGAGTTTGCCCTGCAGTGAATATAAATCCGATTTCACTTTCAAAAGGAAAAGATTTGTCCTGAAGCCCGGTACACTCTTTTTACGACTCCTCGGGGGTGAGTTTTGTATTTGCTGCCTGAAAGAGATAGCTACTTCCAAGTCACGTCTCCCAAAAGGTGCTTGCCTAAATTGTATTTGATAGCTCTGAATCTCCCTCTGTGCAAAGGGGAAAACTAAAAGAAAATGACGTGAGGATTCTTAAATTTTAAAATGACTCGCTTATCTGTATGTTTTCAAACTAAACTAAAGAATTTTACGGGGTGAACAGCTCTTTTTGTGATATTTTCAATTCGTAGGGCATAAACCTCGTGAACAAAAGTCACTGCGTGTATCATCGGAAATAGTTTTATTCTGTATTATGATGTAAGCGCCTTATCTTCCTGAAATAAACAAAAAAGTTTCAAGTGTAAATCGCTCTTGAACCAATTATGAAAACAGACTCCAAAGTTTCGTTTCTTTCTTAAATGATCTATGTAACCAATCTCAATCTTCCTTATTAATGGAAAGATTATTTTATACGCACCTGTTTTAGAAGACAATATGATGCTATTTGATTAACTTTATTTCTCTTTTACTTTTTATACACCTACATATTTAAGTTTTTTTAGTGTTTATATTCTAAAATTCTAATTTACACTCACATCTCAATATTTACCATACTATAATATTTAAAACTCACTTCTCAATTCTTAAATGTTTCGAGTGGCATCTAATGTTTGAAAACGCGATATTTTAATAATGATGATGTCGTGACCGCCTTACAACAAAAAGAGGACTAAGTAGGCTTCTAAGTGTATGGGCCTTTAAGCACCCGAGGGCAAATATCTGGCTTCTAGATCATATGAGGATGATACCTACACACACTCGCTTTCACAGCCCCATTTTACAGGAAGGCATATTCTCACCCCTCACAGATAGTACACAGAAGAACAACCCCGCCCTAACTGGAACTCAAGCCTTGGACGCACAGATTAAGAAGAAGACGATCTACCTCTGTGCCAAGTCGCCGGCTATTTTAATAATGTCTCAACTTAATGAACAAGAAACTGATTTATTTGAATTAAAATTTGATTCCATATATTAAGAATCTTCTAATGACAAACTTCGGAGGAAAATTATTGCATAACTTTGTAAAAAATTATTTAAATAAAACATTTGAAACTAGGGAAATAAAATTTGTAAAAATGAATCTTTTCAAAAAACACCTTTTTTATTAGTATACTTAAAAATAGAAAATAGACTTTTATAAAACTCTGAAGGCTCAAGCTCAGATATAAAAGCGTAAGGGTGGAAAAATGCAAAATAAAAAAATAAATAACAATATTTCAAATTGTTAAAAAATAGATTTGTAAAACATTCTTCAAATTAATTTGAATATGAAAGTGATTAATTATCCTATTTGCTTCTAATATTTCTAACAGGGCAACACATTTTAACGTTTTTGTTTTGACCGTTAGGTATTCTGTAAAATATTATTTACCATTTTTAATTTCACCAACAAAAGCTTGTTTCTTATATTTTTTATTTACTTTTATACGTTATCAATATTCATTTTCCATTTTTGAGTTAAATTTAAAAAACTACTTCATTTCCGTTTTTCTATGGATAAATATCTTGACACTCTTTCTCGGCAATATGCACTTTACCAATTTCGCCAATATTTATATTACACTGTAGAGCCAGAAAACTGGTATATCAGATCGTTCGCAAATAATGGGGGTGTTCGACCAATCAGCATAATGCGATGCGGTTGACAATGCGTATATAAGACAACATGAGTCTGAGGAGGCTGTTGCATCGATTCTTACTGTTATAATGGCAGGTTATCAAGATTTAAGCGAGTTTTAACAGTGATTAATCTGCGTTGCACGACAGCGGGAACACTGTATTTCCGTAGCAGAGCTGAAATTTGGATTTTCACTCCCGACTATTTCTAAAATGTACTCCGAATTCTCGGTTTCTGGTAAAACTTCAAATCTTCAATAGCGGTGTGACTTGAAAGAAGTCTAGATAGGTAGGGAACAACGATGCCTGAAAAGAATCGTTAGACGTTCAAGATTTTATCAAATTGCTGCGGATTTGAATGCAGGTCCATTGCCAAGAGTCAGTATACGCACTATCTGGCTTAACGTAATTGATTTGGGTTTTGAAGCCTCAAACCATCTCGTGTACCGTTGGTGACTTAATGACACAAAGCTCTGCGCCTTATTTGCGTTCACCAAAACCGCCAGTGGACTATTAATGATAAGAAAAACTTTGTCTGATTTAAGGAGTCTATCAAGTATAACAATTGGATGGCTGTGTACGGATGTGGGGAAACTCCATAAATCTATGGATTTCTCATGCTTACAAGGATTGTCTCGAGCTGATGGCGGCTCTATGAGTGTAAGGGACGTATGAAGTTGGCAAGAAATGGGACTGTGGGTGTGTGTAGACTCGACCATGACATGTCAGAGGTACTTTAACATCCTTTCTGTCCTTCTACAGGCATTCATGTCCCGTGTGCATTCTAACGGATGGGGACGATTCCACCTGGATAATGCGCCACCCCACAGGTCTAAGGTAGCTACCGAGTGGCGTGAGGAGCATTCTTCTGAATTTCTTCCCCTCTCTTGGCCATCCAATTCTCCTGACATATCTTAAATGTTTTACCATGTGCTGTCCTTAGAGTATCTCCACCACCTCTTACTTCCATGGCTTTGCAAACTACATTGCAAGAATCATGGTGTCAACTTTCTACAGAAAATCTTCAAAAATTAGGGGAATCCATGCCTCGCTGGATTCTAGTGGGGCTCTACACGATATTAGATAGGTGTACCAGTTTTTTTTTCGTGGGGGGGGGGGCATTTCAGTGTAAATGAAGCTCTTAATCCTCTAGGAAAATCATCTTATGTTCCATCACTCCTCATCCTTTTAAAGTGTCAAGGAATATTTATGATAAAATAAATTTTAACACAACCTTCATCCATAAATATCAGACTGGTTTTTCAAATTTGAAGACACTTCTGATCAATTGATATGAAATACGTTTATTTTTAAGATTAGTGTACAATAATACATTCTTTTATTGTAATAAGTTATTATTCATAATTGATAGGCCTATAATAATGCTATTAATGTGGTTAGAAAACTGCTAAAATTAGGTAATTGCTGTTAAATATTTGTTGATAACTTCTTATTACAGCATTAAGATTTAAAATCCCTTCAATGGTATTTCAGGGGGTGGGGCTTTAATTTTTCATTAAAATAATCATAATTGTTATTTAATATAAAATGATAAATTGTTAACATAAATATTAACTTAAGTTACATCACTTATAATTGGTCATAATCTACTCACTGAAGACTTGAAGGTATATGACCTTGGAAGTCATCAGGAAGTGAACCATTATTTATTTATTGAAATACTTATAATCATCACTAGAATATCGGTGGTAATTCAGGTATACATTGTAATTCATAAGAATGAAAAAAACTAATTAATTAATTAATTGGTCTATTCCGGATTCGAAAGATTTAAATTCATTGAATAAAAATAAAATATTTAAATTAATTAATAAGCCAGCCTACTCTATATTCAAGAGATTTAAAGTAAAACATTTATACTTATTAATAAAATAAGCCAACTCTGAATTAAATTAAAACTTACTTAGAGAAAGCTGTAAAAATAGATAAAAGTAAAATCCCAACCAAAAAAGTATTGAAGATATAATCAACGGTATAGCAATATCAAACAATAACATTAATATTTAAAATACAATTAATTGACTAAATTGCTAAATGAAAATGCAAAATTGAGAGAAACAAAACAATCAATAAAAAACAAACAAGAACAATCAATAAAAAATACAATTAATATTTAAAATGTAATCAGTTTAATAAAATTATAAAGTAAAAATTTGATGCTAATAAAAAGAAGTTGAATAATTAATATAATATAAATAAGCTTAATGAAAAGCAATTGAACTAAATTACAAAGAGAAAATGAAGATAGAATAAAAATGAGCAAGTAATATAATATTTCAAACATAACAAAGGCTTAAATACATTCTATTAAAAAATGCAATCAACTGACTAATATTCAACTTACAAAATGAAAATACAAAGTTGATAGGATGGAAATAAGCAATTAATTTAATATTTCAAACATAGTATCGATTCAAATGCAATCAATTGACTAAAAATAAAGTGACAATACAAATCTGACTGAAAGAAAATGAATAGTTAATTTAAAATTCCTAAAATGACAACGGCTAAAATAAATCAATACTTAAAAACAATCAATTGACTAAGTTGCAAAGTGAAAACAAGAAGTTAACAAAAACAAAATGAACATTTAATATTCAGCAACGGCTTAAATACAATCAGCTGGCTAAATTAAAAATGAAAATACAAACTGATAGAAAGAAAAAATAATTAATTTAAAATTCCAAAATGACAACGACTTAAATAAATCGATTGACTAAATTAAAAAGGTGAAATACAAAGTTGATAGAAAGAAAATAAACATTTAATTTAATATTCCAATCAATGTGTTTCAGAAACAATCAAGTGACTAAATTACAAGAAAAATTGCAAAGCTTATAAAAAATTGAATAATTAATTTAATATTCCAATCATGGCTAAGACTTAAATATGGTCAATAAAAATTACAAAAAATATTTAAAATTCAATAAATTGCCTAAGTTAAAGTGAATATGCAAAATTGGTAGAAAGTAAATGAGCAAATTACTTAATATTTCAAATATTGCAAAGATAACCAACAAAAAAATGTCAAGGACATGACAAAATATATGAAACATGAATGACATGAATATACGAAATTATTAATATTTAGAATAACTCTAAAATAACCATTTATTATGCAGCCCACCAAAATATACATTATATTCTAATAATGGCTCATATGCCTTAAAGGTAATGGGCTTTTGTTAAAAATTTCTATTTCTTTATTTATCCGAATAAAGAAAACTCCATTGAAATTCGCAGTTTGTCAAGGCAATTTATCACTGAATAGAGCCCATTGATTTAAAAACTTCCATGATAAAGATTAATTTGAATAGATTCGTAGGTCCATCATTTCCATCTCAATAGCCGCAATTAACAAGAGCTGGAGTTGGGTTCGCAAATCAATCAATCACCTTTATGTTGGATTTTTATCCAACCTTGTCTGAGACAATGACGTTAAATGTCTTCTCACCTCAGTAATTTGTTGTGGCTGTAATAAAAGTTATTTTGATGCCCAAATAGTTAACATTTCACAATGCTTTTTAAAACTTTATTATCTGTAATGATTTTATATAGTTTGGTGGCAATATTTGAAAACTCGTTTGATTTCGTCTGAGAAATTATTTAAGGACTTCCAAACCAGAAAATAAATATCGGAACTCTCTCATAAATATATTCACTCCTCTATTCGAAGCTTCTGGGTATTTTCTTAAATTGTAAGGTCAGGTCATTTAAATGGGAGAAAGAAAATTAACGCAATTCCATAATAATAACAGTATTATCTCTATTTATCGACAATACTTGAGTTTTATGAAGTGTCTAATGTTTGAAATTCAATGATGAATGAGACTAAATGAAAAAAAATCAGAAGACTGATGTCACATAGAAATGACTTCAAATCAGGCAATGTTTATCTTTTCTTATATGAAGTATTGGAAAAGTATAGTAATCTTCAAAAAAATTGGAACTCGAAATTTTGACGAATTTCCAGGTCTCATACGTCTTTCAGTTCGAAAGTGCATTTTTGGCATAATGTATTCCTGGCTGTCTGTAAACATGAAGGCTCAAAAATGCTTGAACTCAATGATTGCAACTTGATATATTGGAAAACGGGTCCAGTTGGAATGTTGGAATTAAATAGGATCATCTCTGAAACATGATCTCAACAACCGAATTTAAAGATCTTTTTCAAAATTTGAGCAAATCCATTCACAGTAAGGTTGTCTGCCTATAGCTTCAACTGCAATTGAACTCAATAAAAGTTTCCAAATCTTTTTCCTACAAAAAAAGTTTCCAAATCTTTTTTGTGAGTAGAATTTAGACACAGGTTTAACATCGGAAATATATATACACATAGAATATTGAAGCATATTCGTCAAAAGGTTGAAATTCTGTCGATCTGTACAATCGCATACATATAAAGCAACTAGCATTCCCGGACCCGGCATTGCTCGGGTGATGGAATTAGTAGGGGATAACAGTGCTTGGTGCACCTAGTTAAAATAATCACCTATAATTACTTATTACATATAATGTTTTCTAATTTAGGGAGGGTCCCGGCGCCCCTGGACTCATATATATGCCCTTGTCCTTAACTGTCCTTAAGGATCCTTTTAAAGTGTTGATTTTCTTTGCAACTGCAGGCCATCCACATTTTATTATTACACCTATGTTTAAGCAAGAACTTCTTTGCGTACAACATTTTTAGGGGTTTTTTCTGGTACTAAAATTATTAAGATGCTAGATGGACTGACTCTGTAGAAAGCTACATTAAATTGGCCGTGTGAAAAACAGTCTCCTCTTTAATTGATCCCTGCTACTTTTAATTTCTGTCGTTGTAACTTATTAACGGTTATTGCAAAGCAAACATTTACAGGAAACTGCACTCTTCTAAATTCAAAAGGATAGTCCGACGGAATTAGTGGAATGCGGGGTATTAAGACCAACTTCCCTTGAGCACATCCAGTAATTATCGTAACTTCGATTCCAAACTTATTAAATCTAGTCACTTGTAGTCTAGTAAAATTGTATAACTTTGGTGGACAAAGGTTTCGTAGTAGCATTACTGGTGTCCCAACTTTCAGGTGAAGTATGTGAGGTGGAAAACCTGGAATGAATTCATAAGACGCGTAATTTTTGCTGGATTGTTTTCAAAATTGATCAGGGTGTGCCAAAGCAATGCCAAATTATATTTAAAAAGATTAGTCTCATTTTTATTTATCAATGGATTAGATTTATAATGTTAAAGTGGAAAAGTCGATAAATGACAAAAAAATGAAATGATAAAATTATCAGATTTTTACAATCTTTCACACGATTTTGAAAAATATATCCAATTTTATGTAAAAAAAATTTTTAATTAAGTTATCTTGAAAAATTTTGGCGTAATTAAATATTAAAGCGAATTTTCGACTCTTCATTAAAAAATTCGCTAAAAATTCAGTTTTAGTAATTCGATTTTTTTAATTGTATTGAAGCATACTAAATCATATTGCCTTTCAAATAACATATTTTCTGTATTTTTCCAGCTAAACGTCTATTTTACAGGGCCGTTCGAGAAATTGACACGTCAAAATGGACGTTTTTTTTTTAAATCGATATTTAATTTTTGCATCGATATTTCGTAAAATAAATTATACCTCCTTGTTCTACGATAGAAAGTCCATCCGATTCCACTGCGATATTGAGTATAAGTTGAACTGACGCGTAACGATGGCAATTTTAAAAACGCGGTTTTACTGGACGAAAAGGTACTCATGAGCGATCGCTGCTCCGGAAGGCCGTGTTTCACTCGGAAAGTAACATTACATGTTCTAATTTCACAGAAATTAAAGGATTTTAATTAATTTCTACCGAACTAATTGATATTTCGAAAAATAAACTATCCTATCTTTTAAGTTGGATCAAACTGCAAGTGGTGTGTAAATTTTATTAAAATCGACTCAGTAGTTTAGGAGTCCATCGCGGACAAACAACGTGACACGTAATTTATATATATTAAGAAAACTCATGAACGCAGTGAATTCAATCAATGAAATTTAGTACGCGATCTTGTGACAATAACTAAAATCTATGTCAGATTTTGGTGCAAACTTTTCGGCATAAAACGTGCAAGATAATTTCTTCTGTAAAGATTCTGCGTGCGAATATATTTCTTCTGTAAAATTGCTTCATGTTCGTTAAAGATCTATATTTTGTAGCTATCTTTCATCAATGTCAAGCAAAATATTCGTGGTCTTAACTACAGTTTTATGCAGAAGAATCTTAAGTAGAGAGTATGCGAGAAAGTTTCGGAGAGACCCCTTTAGCTGTTTATTTTAACTATGATATTGTTATCAATAAATAAGTTATATGTTTTTCAAGAATGTGCTTCATTATAGAATTAGATTTCAATTTCTTAGTTTAAAAATCGAATTATACTCATGCAGAGGAAAATTTCACCAAAATTGTCCCGTTTTAAGGTAATAAATACATTCGGAAAGCATTGCATAAAAATTCTTTAATTGCATTTATCTAAAAATAACTTACAGAATTAGTCCAGAATTAATTAACAATTGTATTTTCTTGTACAAAGCACTAGAATTAATGAAACTTTTTGCACTCTATTAAAGACAATTTAGTGCGGTGAAGACTATTGGGCTTTGTATCACTATCTTCTTTCAGAATAACAATTTATAATTTCATTTTCAGTTATATCCATAACATCCGTACTCGAAACATTTTTATTCTGATGTTTCATATTACTATCTGCTGTAAAATGATTTTCTGGATTATTGTATTCGCTAGTCAATTATATCTACAAAGCATCTTATTCCTTAGAAGCTCAGACACATTCAAAATGCATTGCATAAAAATTCTTAGGTTGCTTTGGTCCATAAATAATTATTAAAGAATTAATCAAAAATTAAATAGCTAATTAACTAATAATACTTTTTGTTCAATATTAAATACACATCATGCCGAAAAGACTATTTTACTTTAAAATTTTACTTTGTATAACTTTGTAAACTCAAAGCATTTTTATAATATTAATATCTGCTGAAAAACAATTTTCATAATTATTGCATTCATTAATCTATCATCTCAACAAAGCATTATGTGTCTTAGAAACTTGATAAACTTTAATATCGACATGTTTTTAACACAAGAATAATTAATAAATAACAAAGCCTCAATCTGAAAAGATTCTAAGCTAAAAAAATCTCTAAAATCTAATATATTTCTTTAAAAAGTTCTTTTTATGGATAATAGTAAGATAATGATAAAATTTCTAAAAGAATGTAGGACATTAACGAACAAAGGATTTGAATATTGAAAGATGTTAACCACTTCTAATCAATTGATTCATTCTAAAATCTTTTAAATCCATGAACTTTGCTAATGAAACATCTTTTTAAATGAAAATGAAACTAAATATATCTATTCAGTTGTACACATTTTGCGACTGATAACAATAAGAAAACTTCATATATCTTTACACTATATCTTTACACTATTCAGAATCTTTACACTATTCAGAAATGAAATTTGAAAATTGGAATCCAGTTTTCCAACCAAATGTACTAACGAAAAATATAAAAAGAAATCGACGTTTTCTCAGTTTTAGGTAGCTGTTTATTCTTAAACGTTAGAATTCCAGATTCTACTTTTTTTCTGTTTTTCAGGGTTTATTTCTAAAATAGAACAACTAAACTCTTCACAGTTCTAACTCATCACGATCTCGAGTCACGTTTTCAGTTTATTGAGAAAGAGGTGGGAATTCAACCACTCGAGAAAACACAGAAAATGATTATTTCTGTTTTATTTATTTATTTTTCTTTCGTCTCATAACCGTGCTAAACTATTCATGTTCCCATCTTACATCTTTGAGATCTTCTAAACAATTAGATGAATTCCTTCCAAGCTGTTTGTTCTAATTTTTCTTCAAACAAGACCAGATTGGGTAAGAAAATAAAAGTCCTGTTAAACATTCCCTCACCAATATGTTACTAGGATCTTACCATCATAGATTCTTTATCAGCGAAGGTTCTTCAGATTGCTGAACGTGATGAGAATGAAAATTGTGAAAATGACTATACTCTTATTTTCTTATTCAAAGCGCCTAATGTGAAATGTGAAAATTTAATATCACTGAAAGATAGACAAATTTATAAATTGAAATTATTAAATTTATTTTTCTTGGATATATTTTCTAACTTTGACTTTCTCATTACAAAGTATACAGAAAGTATAATAAACATCAAAAAATCCGAATTCGAAGTTTAGACGAATCTCAACGTTTTAGAACTCTCAGAGTTCGAAAAATGTCCACCTGATTGAGTGTGACAAAGTTACACCTGTTTAGGATTCAAACACTGTTTTAGCTAGATTAATAATATTTGGTATGTGACCTCTAAGCCAAATTCTTAAATTTCTAAATAATTTTGAGCAAAATCTGCTTAGAGGAAGTCTGTCTAGCTGTTCAAACCTAATTAATACGATAACTATAAAAACAAAAAGAGTTAGATGTATAAAATCCTATACATAAATTAAAAATCTATAATGTAGACATCTGTCAAATTTTGTTCCAAATCGAAAGAGTGTTTGATCGTCTGGCGGTTTTTGCTTTCAGAAACATTAAAACGCGATAATTCAAAAAGTAAATGACTTAAATATAGAACAATTTATAGAGGAATTTATGACTACAAATGTAGTTTTGTTTCCAATCGTTGTTTTAATAGGTTTTTTAGGAATGCGTCTGAGATACAACTCGATTTTCGTATGATATTAACCTCATGGAATAGATAATTCTGAAAAGCACTCACAAAGGGTGACTTGACAGAATCAGTAAAAAATCCTAAATTCACTCCAAAGGTTAATATTTAGTAACAACAGTGTCATATAAGGTGATAATCAACCCCCCCCCCCTGTGATAATCAACCAAAATTACATCTTAAAAAGTCCCTCAAAAGTGTAGATCTCATGATGGAAATCAAGACCCCAGGACCCAGATGGGCGCTACGTATTTCTGACTCTATAATTCTAGTTTATTTGCCATACATATGTTCACAATTTAATTTGTCAATCCTCCCCTTTTCAGTTGGTAATCTAATTCCCCTTGTAAGTTCAACCCATAATCACCATTTGTTTCGGTATTCTTGTCCCCTTTATCCAATTATAACTTCAGAAAAAATTGAACAGATTCGTGTAAGATTTGACACCGATGGTATTCTCTCTGGAAATCCCTGAAAGCTGTATCGTTTCTTTTTTTTTCCTTTAACATTTTTTCCTTTTTTTCTCTGTTTCTCCCATCTTGTGCTCATCCAACTGGTTAGTTAACTTAGCGTTATAGGCACCAGGAGTACAGGATGGCGTTATGTAAGTTATGTCATATAAGGTGCTCTTCTGGAATAATATCTTTATTACAGTGTATTTAAGAAAGTTTTGAAGAGGCTCTCTAATTTCATCACTTCTTCATTTTCGAAAAGTGTGACTTCATAGCTTAAACTTCAGAAAAGTGCACTTAGACTAGGTTCACTGTAATAAGTGGATTCCTCTTTTACTGATTTATCATCCTGTGACATTAATTGTAGTCATTGATTTAAAAAACGTGTTCATTGTAGTTGAAATGTAAAATAAATTAGGGTTTAAAATATTTTTAATGTCTTTAAACTCAACTTTAAAGAAATCACCTTGCTGTTACTTATGGTATTTGCCATAGACAAGCCCCGCTGATGCATCAGCAGACTTTTAAGCGAAGATATGCGTTCCTAGTTTCAAGAAGCGCCAACTAGGACAAAGATTACGACTTCAGCTACGCACTCATCATAGTTACTTACAGGGATGCTTTTTACTCAAGAATCACAATCACACATCTCACAGATAGCACACAGGAGAATAAACATGCCCGAACCTGGACTCGAACTCGGGACTCCCAGAACACGATAAAAACGTGCTACCTCTGTGCCAGAAAATCGGCTGACAAATCATTATAGTTATCATTAATCCATTTTATGATTTTGATTTACATCAATATTTCGAACTATCAATTGTTTAAAAAACACATTTTTCAAATTATGTCTATCTGTTAACATTGTAACAGAATTCCAGGAAACTAAAATGTCGAAATTCATAATATTATCACTAGCATTGTAAATTTCTAAAACATTTTGGTAAACCTGTAAAAAGATAGTCTGTTAGTCCATCGCGAGAATATGAAAATGACAATTCAAAAAAGTAATTATCAAGATGTATTTTTTTTT
>JAOUZG010029736.1:3168954-3258971 GCA_026289955.1 Argiope argentata | reverse complement strand
TGTGTGTGTGTGTGTGTGTGTGTGTGTGTGAGTGTGTGTGTGTGTGTGTGTGTGTGTGTGTGTGTGTGTGTGTGTGTGTGTGATTTTTTGTCTTTTCGAACCAACAAAAATAACAAATATATTTTTCTTTCTACTATTGAACAGAAATAAATTTTACGTTGTTTCAAAATTTAAACAATTATCTTTTAATTATTAATTAATTTATTAATTAATAATTAAAATAATTAAATTTATTAATTTTAATCTAATTTTCAACGAGGGATTACATCATTGTCCTACACTTCAAACTGTTTTCTTTGTCTCATCAAATATTCAATCTCGTGATTTCTTTAACCGTTGTTGAAAGTTAAAGAATATTTTTTAAGAATTTTATAATTCACAAGACACAAAAAAACTAACTTTAAATTATAATTTACTAGAAATGACAATATCACATTTTGGAAGAGATTGAAGTGGATATTTATAATTTTAATAGTACTATGGTACATTGGACCTGTCTCCTTTAGAAAGGTCCATGTGTGCAATAAATAAACATCGCTTAAATTAAAAAGTTAAAATAACATCGCTTTAACATCAGAAAACTCGGCAGAATCTTTGATATGGTTATATTTAAACGATTTATCTGTATTCAAATATAACCAATATTCCATGCAAACCAGTTGGTTATTAATATGTCAAATTTTAAAGTGATTTTAGAATATCAGACTTACACCATAAATACTACAAATCCGTGTCTGATACTCGTATAAAAACGATATTTTTTATAATTTTTATATGAAAAATCCTAAAAAATTATTATAAGATCCTTTTTAGTTTCTTTCGATTCTATTGCATAACTACAATTATAAATATTATTTCTCTATATATGTAGTAATTTCAATTTATATCTGTATCAAAACAATTATTTCAAATCTAAATCTTCATTATTTATTTTAATTTCGGAATAACGCTGGTTTTCGATTCAATATGCTCAGGTGTACAATAAATCATGAATTTAATTGAAAGCATATCAAATCTCCTTTTGTTGTTATAAAAACGACAATACGTTTCAAGGAGCTTTTCTTACTCACTTTCCTCTTTTCTTCTCGGATGGCATCTCTTGCTGGTCATGATTTTTTTATGAAAAAACTCTTACCATTGATTAAAATTTGTAAAGGTTTATCCATGACAGAATGAGGAATAAAAAGTTGTTAAACAACTCCAGATTTTCTTTTCCTTCTATCAAAAAAACTCTACACTAATTATAATCATAAACTAAAATTTATCCTCTAAATAATATTTTACTACATATAAGGAAATTGTTGGTTTAACCAGCAATTTATATTCCATTTGCCAGACAAAAACTTTATTAAATACTTAGCTTAACCAATTATAAATGCTTTCAATATTCTAATTCATTGAAATGAAATAATCTAAGTAATATTTTAAATTATTTTTCCTACTTTATACGCAGGGCTTTAAAATATCTCGGTCTGAGATGTTTTCTATTAATGCAGTGATATAATAAAGAAATGTTACTAGCTTCTAATGTTATTTTCCTTTGAATTAGATTTGGTAATTCCACACATATGATTTCTGAATGGATGACGGGTCAATAACTCCAAGCCTTGGCAAAACATTCGGAGAATCCTGACTATAACCGCAATAAAATCTGATCTTTGATGTTTCTACTAGATGATTAAATACCCTATTATGACCCTGTAAAAAGCAGAGACTTAAAAAAAAGGATTGTGAGTAATAATCAATTGAATGGAGCTCAAGCGAGTAGTTGAGCGAAGTCTCTTCGGCCATTTTTTCTAAGCACTTCGTTCTTTTGTGATTGTTTATCAACTATTTCTGCTTATATGCTGTTGTTTCTTGTAAGGGCTATTTTACGCAACTTTCTTGTCTGTCTTTTGTAACCTATACAACTGTTATTTGGTACTGAGTCCCTTCGTATAATCCATGAACAAATTTCAAATTTTTCCGACGTAAGATTTTTAAATCTGAAAACATTATTTTAAAATTACAGTTTTGAAGTGCACAACTGTATATACTTAATAATTTTTAGTTTATACATAATGTTTTCTGTCTGTTAAGATTTAAATCCGAAACCATATCTTTAAAAATGCAAAAAAATATATAATATTATTTTTTATTTCCATCAATATCTTTACTATTTATTTATTTATTATATGTAAAAAATAGTATAAAAATAATTAATAATGAGCTAAGTGATGATTATTTGCTCTGATGCTCAGTTTAAAGTAAACAAAATTGGGAGAAATATTTTTATGGTAATTCAGTTTTATCCATACATCTTAACTGTTTTAATTTATATTCATGTAAAAAAACAATATCAAAAATTGTGTATCCCGAAAATTACATTTTTATCTGAGAATTAAAATAACTAATTTCTTCTTTAGTGAGGCACTAGGATCAAAAGAATTCATTTAATAAAACATTTCATTCGAAAACAAAATAGCTTGTGGCTTCATGATTCATATACATTTTAAAGTTTTTGGATCCTTTCTATTTAAAAAATAATTTTCTTAATATCCTTATGTTTTGCAAAACAGAATCCTTCAAAATGCATAAAATGGAAGCAATTAATTTTATTCTAATTGAAAGGATTTCTCATTTTTAATAATTCATGTTAATATCGTTTTCTTTGTTATCAAATCGTTTTGTTTTTTAATCCAAGGTATTTTCGTTATAAGTCGTGCAAGAAACAAAAAAAAATTATTTTGAAAAATTTACAAAAACAACACCTACGCATATTTTCTGAATTTTAATGTCTCAAAAATTGAAAGAATATTTCCCCATTCATTCAAAACTCATTATAAATAGTGAAGGATTTAGAAATATTTGCATAGAAATGTCGATTTTTGTGAAACAAAAAAATGAGTAAAAATACAAAGAAATAAATATTAAAACTCTTCCTTTCTACGAAAATTAATCCATAAATCAAAGAGGATGAATTATACTTTGTTTTTCTTTTGTTTTTCAATGCTAGTCCCATTTCACTTAGCTTTTAACATTTAAATTAATACTGCTGCATCAAATGCTAAAATATAAAAAATCATTTTCAATTTTGTAAGCAAAATATGTCAAAATGGGATTTTCTCTTTGATTTTCTTTTACATTTTGATATAGTGATTTCATTTATAGTAAGTTGGAGAAAAATTATTATTCATTTGCACCAATTAAGTAAGAGATTTTAACAAATATTTAAACAAATGCAAATCACCAAAATTACCTTTTTCTTACTTTTTTATATCGAATTATGAATTCGAAATTTCAATATTTTTAGAGCTAATGTTTGAAATATTCTTTAAAGGAACATGAACTTAAACTTAAAGAACTTAACAGACTTAACTTGAAACAATTTCGATACTTTCATTTATTTGTTGGCAGCAAAGTTAAAATTGTTACCCGTTTTATCTCTGTAAGCAAATATTTTTTTAAAAAAAAATTACTATTATTCATCAACAGCAGAAATAAATGAGTTTAATGTTTTTTGAATGTGTGAATTTTTGTGCAGTCAACAAAATACTTGGATACCTCTTTTTTTTATCTATCGTCACATCTTTTCAAAATGGATGTCAATGGAAAAAACTGGAGAGAACGAGTTTATGCCAACTGACAAACCGATTAACTGAATTAATTAATATCTGCCTCCAATTTTTTCTATTATGGTAATAAGAGATTGTTTAATAATTCGATTCAGCAATTTCGTTCCGAAATTCGGATTAATTTTTAAGATGGTATATTTAAATTTATTTGTCCAAAATTCAGTCCAAAAAGAGCTACCAACTAGAAACCATATATTAATTAATTCTCACCTTTTCAATAACAGGTGGTAAAGGAAAAAAATTAACTAAACATTCTAATTCCCAATCTGCCCTGTAATCAAATTTTATATCGTCTGTGTGAAGGAAAAAACATTCATTTATTTTAAAAAAAGGAAACAAAATTCATATTAAATTAAAATCGTCTTAATTAACTGTGATATTGTAATTGCGGTTGAAACTTTCTCTTCATAAAGGGTAAATCTATCAATAGAAATAAATTTAATATACGGTCCGTCAAAAAGTGGACAGTTAAAATCGACTATGGGTATTTTAAAATGTCTATATTTTTTAAATTCAAACATTTTAGCATTTCAGCTTTCTACCCATGTAAAAATGGTATTTTACATGGGTAGAAAGCTGAAATGTTTTTTTATACCTCATGTTTAATATTTTTTTTACCCTCATGTTTAAGAATTCATAAAAAATTAACTTCGTTTTATTTATGCGTTTATTTCGGGATTTAATAAAAAAGGATCATTTTCTTTTTTGTGAGCGAAAAAAAGTTTTAAAATATATGTGTCTGCAGCTCAGTAAAATAAAGTAGTGGAGTGTAGTTTTTTAAACAGTTTATTGTAAAAATCAACAAATATACAAATTAAATTATTTAAATATAATAATATTTAAATCACGACCTCGCTTAATAGAAGGTAGATGTAAAAGTAATAAATTTTAGCAATTCGTCTCCTGCTTAGTAGAGAAGCAACTATCGCTGCGTCCAGCTCGCACGATAACGTAGTCTGAACTGAGGGGTTTCCGCTTTTCGCCAACCAGGAAGGTGTTGGTGAGCGGCCAACTGTCGCCAAACCAAGGAAAGGTTGGCGGGCTGCGAAGTGAGCGTAAACAATATGTATTAGTTTCCATGATTTCGTAAAATAGTGCATTAATTTCCTTTAACTACGGAATCAAATTTTGTACAATTATAATCAGAATTTCATAAAATTTTATTTGTAAGTTAATTACAAACTGTTAAATCGATTCGATTCAAAATCTTGATTTCCGTAATAGTAAAATTTTGAGATAGTGGTTTATTAACCACAGTAATTAAGTCGTTTAAACAATTTGTCGGTTGGAGTAAATCTGTCCCCTCAAGACATTTTCATAAGCACCAGTTTTTTTTTTTTTTTTTTTTTTTTTTTTTGAGAAGATGCGACAAAAAAAATATAAAAGGTACTGAACTGTCCCATTTTTGTTCCTTGTTTTTTTTTATTTGATTGTACCATTTAAAACAATATTAATTGTAATCATAAAAAAATTATTTAGCATTTTCTTTAAAATAAAAATAGGAAACAAGCATTTAAATAAGAAAAAATAACCATAATTGAATAAATATAAAACTTTAAAAAAATTATCTTCCTTGCTTTATAAAACTAAATAACTTCATTGCTTTATAAACTTGAATAAAATCAAGTAGAAAAATTATTGGTGACATTATGTTGAAATGTTTTATTATAATGCTTATGCTGAGTATGAAAATATGAGTTTTCTTTTTACTTTGTCTTGACTTTATGTTTTAAAATAAATCATGTTTTTTTTTGTTTATAGTAATTATTAAAAAATAAATCCAAATAATATACAATAACATTTTTCAGCAAACTTTTGCATATAATTAATGTTTGTAAACAGAATATCTAGTTCGAAAACCCTTTTTTTTAATCTCCATGAAAATTATGAAGAATATTCTAATTTTTCTAGTCTTTTTCAGAACGAGATGTTAATATAACTTAATGAGATAAATAAAACTTCCCATTTTTCCCGAAATTTAAAAAATTAGAAAATGTTTATTTAAACAAATCTTACTTTACTGAAAGAAACTCATGATAATTCTAAAAACTTTTTAGGTTACCATAACATTAAAAACTTCATAGATTTCCATGATGCTGAAAACTTCATAGATTACAATAATATTAAAAATGTCCTAGATTTAAATGACGCTAACACCATGATGATTACTATAATGCTAAAAACTTCATACATTACCGTGGTGCTTCATTATTATCATGATGAGAGTTTTATGCTTTCTTTAACCAACAATTTTGATGATAAATAATTAACTACCTTAAGTTGTTAGCAAACACATATCGGTCTACACAATAATCTATATAATAGCAATCAATTATTATTTAAGTTATAGTTTCCATAGACATTGTTGTCAGTCATACTGAAAAGTCATCAGCTTCCAACAAAGATTCATTGTAATAACACAAATTATTTATTCACCAGTGACGTCACTAATTTGAAACAATAGAAGATAACTAAAACAAATAAATGTAACTGTTAGCAAAATTTCAAAAAAAAATCTTCACTGAGAAAAAAATTTCTTGTTTGTTAAATCATTCAAAGTTCTGTTTATTTTTAGAAGAATTTCTTAAGATATACAAAAGTAGATGATCAAAAATCCTTTTTAAAAGAAATCTCTTTAATTGAATTCACTATTAGCATTTTTTTCCTAAACAAATAATGAGTTAGTTTAGCGATTTTTTTATTCTAGATATATAATTACGGTAATTACCGGACTTTCTCATGAGCATGCTTTGGTTTTTATTTTAAATACTCTAGAACAATTTACCTTTAGATTTTTTTTGTAGTAAATTGAAATAATGTTTTCTAATAAAAGGAAATCAGTTCCCTTAGAATGAGCCACTATACTAAAATATCTTAATCTGTATATCGTTTTGTCTGTATATCGTATCTGTCTTAATTTGTATATCGTTTTTTTTTCTGTCGTCATTGTATTAATCATAGCTTTTAGTAAATAAAACTAAATAACTATCGTATCATTAAAGCTATAAAATGTTTAAAATATATTTAAAAATTAACTAAAATTAGAAAAAAAATTATGCAAGAATTAAATAAGAATTATTTAAGATCATAAGTTTTTAATTTTAAGCCTTTTATGTTTGTTACAATAAAATGTAAAAATTGTTCTTTAAGTTCAAATTAATTAAAATTTAAAGAAAGTTATTCTGATTTGTACATTCCCATCTTCAATAAATATTTGAGACAAATGTAACAGCTATATGATTAACGAAATTCTCTATACAGCGTTGTGTTCTTTTGATTTTTACATTTACTTATACACAGTATAAAGAAAGTACAGTAATCTTCAAAAAAATCGAGCACAATTTTTGACGATTCTAGAAGTTTCAAACCTCTCGGAGTACAGAACACAAATTTGTGCGATTATGCACGATACCTGGAAAGCTATTTGAAATAGACGATATTTAAACTAGAAGAACTTTTGTGTGAGGATTTTCATCCAGACTTGTAGATATCTATTAAACTCTGAAAAAAAATGCATTCACACGAAATCTGTCTGTCTTCAAAACACAAAAATTTTCTTTCGAAGTTAAAAATTCGAATTGGTCAAAATTGGTCACATTTTTAACGATTACAAAACTTTCCTTATAAATAATATACGAAAAAGTAAAAAGCTAGGTTGATAATATTTGGTACATAGGTTTAGTATCTAAAATATAGATTCTAATAAATTTTTGTGTATTATTTAACAAACAGTTTCTCTTCTATCTGTCTATATTTTCGCATACATGCAAAAACTGTAAAGAAGTATATAGATGTATAAAGGCTAGGGGTTCTAAAATATTTAGAATCAGCCGTTTGACATTAGAATAGATGCAGTAGAATGATGGCCAATAAAAGTCTCCAAAGATTGGGTCCGATAAATGAAAGGTTTAAATCGAACACAATTTATTAAGAGAAAAAAAACGAAACACACGATGAAATATACAAACATAATGACACGGATTTATTTATACCACGCCTAAAATCTTATGTTTATATATTAGCTACGGTTATAGGGTGGACTAAATGTCAGATATGATACTGATTAAATATCTGTATGTTTGATGCCAGGTGAAGTTATTTATTCAAAGTAAAACAATACTAGGTTCACAATTCTTTGCATCATTTTAGAATAAAGTTCGAGTGACAAAAGAATTTGGAATTTTAAAATTATTAAGTAACGTTAATACCAAAACTTTTTACCAAACGCAACACTTTAGATACTCAATGACTTCAAAGAAATTCTTAATGTTAAATCTGACTACAATTGTAATACCATGCCGAATTATTTTTAAGGTTCTTCAAAAATATTTCCACTCGTCAGCCGAAGACTTTCCATCTGTGTGGTGGCTGGCGCACGTTAAATCTATCGAGGTAACAATTGTAGACTCTAACTGTGAATCTTAACCTATTGCAATTGAAAGATTTTCCTTGCACATCCAGATGCTTTTATTCACAGATTTGCCAACGACTTGTCACACATGTCAATTATCAAAGAAATAAAAATGATCTTCTTGACCTGTCGACTGAAAATACTCGACGAAGAACAGTTGTGAAGAATGAATATGACCGAGGATTGAACTCACAACGTTAGAGTAACTAGACCACTTGACAAAAGTAATAATTCAAATCCGGAAATTGTCATCTGCAGTATTCAAAAATGGGTAACTTTAAAATAAATTTTCTCATTGCTTGATTTTGAAATCAAAACTAATTGTTAAGCAGGATAACTTCAAAAATTTTATTAAAAACCCTATTTTAAGCTTAAACGATATAATAATGAACAACAATGAACAACATTAATAAAGAAAAAATAAACCGAATATATTTTAACCATCAACAGTAAAGAGGAAGTCTGAACGAAATTTTAATAGCAATACCCAATAAGATTTGCGCTTCATTTCAATAATAAATTATATCGTAAATATTTAAGATATTTTCGTAATATTTTTATAAAAATACATTTAGGATATTTTTTTATTTAATTGAATATTATAAAATATATGCTCCAAAAGACATCAATCAAAAGAATTTTTTCATTTTTAAGATAATTCAAAAATTATTTTTATGTTGTAATATTTTTCGAAGTTATGCGAAATTTTAAAAAAATGACATTATTAACTGGATTTTTAATTTATTAAAATTTTAACTAAAATTTCAAAAAAAATCAATCCGATATAGATATTTTCATCCTCCAGAGTACATAATTCCAAATCTTGTAGCTAGCTCTAATTTTAGCGATCAAACTTGGAGCGACAACACACACACAAATATCATCACACAATTCATCTTTATTATTAGTACCTAAAGATTTAAAACTGAAGCAACATCCAACACAATAACAGAAGGCATTCAAAAACATTTCTCAATACTGTTTGTTTAAGCCGGGATGATTTGTTCGGAATAACATGATTCTTTGTCCCTACAATATTGTTTCCTTCACCTCTCTTAGATTTTCTTTTGCCCACTCATTGACGTTATAAACGATGTCATTTGTTCTACTTTGTTGTTACGATTACCTTGTCCTCAATTTCTATTTGTTATTGGAAGTTTCTGTTGACGGCAATCGTATCTACCCATCGATCGCGTGGGAAGTATATGAATCTTCTCTTGATGCCGTTTTATACCTTTTAATTTCGAACGTCTCGGGATAAGACGATGTCGAATACCATTCTTGAATTGGAATAAAAGTCAGAAGGATTTACTTTTCATTTATTTTTATACATTCCCATCTGGTATATAATCATCTCGGCGTTTTAGTGTGCAAAGAAAATGTATTGCGACAATTAAAAATTCAACTTCATAATTTTATTAATTAATCTTTATACTTTTAAGCGCAGAGTACCATAAAAAGCGATTTTTTTAGATTTTTTATTATTGATATCAAACATCTTTTCAAACATATCAAACATAGCATCTGTATCTCTTTACTTTTTGTTTAATAAATAGACTTTACAAATAAGTCACATTTGTTTTGCTTCTGACTATTTCTTTTCCTGAACTTTCATTATGCTTAATATATGGACATGGGTGGGGATTGTTCTTTTTGTCTAAAAAAAGCAAGGAAAAAGAAAATGAATTTTGCATAGAACTTGTAACTTGAAATTGGACATTTGACATAACTCCAAGCAATGCCAAACGTAATGGTGGCACTCCAAAAATGTTCAAAAGGATGCAGCTCCATTAGAACTGGCCCTGAAGAGAGTCAAAATTTCAATTTCAATCTATCACAATATTATCTTAAAAAGATTTTAACAGAAATTATTGATATAAAATTGCTGTAAATAGGGGGTTTTATGTTGTTGTTTTCTAGAATAAAGGAATTAATATGACTTGAATACATGAGCAAAAGAAATTAAAAGGGGGGAAACAATCGTGAACTTCCAGGTTAATTAGAAGGCAAAAATATTAAATAGGCAGAAGCGTGAAAAGTGTTACATATTTTTAAAAATAGATGAAATTCATACTTGCCATCATGTAAAAGTGAATATTAATCGAAAATATAACAAACTTCTATGACTATTTCAACTTGAATTTAAGTAGATACAAATTATGGAAATTCGTTAAAAAATTCATAATTTAATGCATAAACGTTGGTAAACTACAACGCTAAGGATAAATTAGTTTAAAAAGATTATTAGGCAAAGTATTTATCTAGATAACATATTTATTTCATTAAAGTTTCAAAATCAAGGATTAAAGAAGTAACGAAGATAGTCATTTCAAATATGAAATTATCTCAAAATAAAAGATGTAAATTCATATTCTTTAGCTGGTTTTTTTTAAGTTTTAAAATAAAATAGGCGAGAAGAAATAGAATTAGTGCAAACACAAGTCATTATCAGAATACTAAATTTTATTTACTATCATGAATAAAAATGAAATCTGACGAACTGATATTATTTACAAGATATAGATAAAAATAGCTATATTAGAAAGATGAAAATTCAAAAGATTTTTGCATGGAATTTTTTACTCTGCTTTAAGGAAAACGAAACTTTCTCAACCGCAACAAATAAATCCACGCAAAAGAAATTTTTACTCCGTTCTTTGACTTGAAAGAAATTCGAGTAATATTCAACCTCAAAAAAGACAAAAATAATTCCTCAATAATCGAATTTTGAAACTAAAAACCGCCGTTTAACTTAATACAATGTTCCCTCGACCATGAAAATGGCAAAGGGAATAGAATAAAAACTTCAAGCTGTCGTAGCCACTTGTGATCACGAAAAAGAATAGTTAAAAAATTTCTGAAGAACTATTCAGAGTTATTACTTTTTTAATATTTGAAATAGGAGGACTTCTTAAAATAGAGAATGGATTATTGGATTGTTAGAATATTAGATATATTTTAATTAAAATTTTATTTTTATTTTTCCGCTTTTATTGAATGAATGGGTAAAAAGGAAATGAAAAAGAATTCATGATTTCATTAATTTTTAATATTATTTTTAGGAATGAAATGAAAATTTTAAAAAATCAATATTAACATAATCGTTAAAGATGTAGTCAATCATAATTTTGTGATTTTTTTTAAATAATATTGTTGCGAATCTGTGATGTTGCTTAACAGAAAAGCCAGCTGCGTCATATAAAAGACCATTTTACGATCAGCTCTATTGGACGCTGATCACATGCCGGATCAATGAACCCGGGTTTGGTGATGACTTGGCGACGAATTTGGCGATTTTGATAGAAACGGATGATACTAGAATCTTCATGAATTTCGGCAATAAGACGAATAGAAACCGAGTTATGTTTGATTGTTCAAGAACTTTCTCTTCCTTACACCAGAAATTATAAAAGACCTGCAGTTGTTTACTATCGATTACTACCTTACAAGCATCTGCTTGTTTTAAGAGTGCTACTGTGTGTTGTTTGTGTACGTTTCGGCTGTGTATTTGTATACATCCTTCTAAATGATTAGTTTTAAATGTTTGTGAAAATTATGTTATTGTGGGGAGGGAAAACTTCACATTTTATTTTTATTTTTAGCCTTTACTATAGTAAAGGTTAATCAGCTGAGATCTGCTAATATCTTCTTTCAGTGCGTTTTGGCATTACGTTTTTGCAGGAACGGGGATTTCAGGATTTTCAGAATCGAATTTCGTTATTCTTGAGGTTTATTAGTTCTCTTTTGTATAAATGTATTCTTTTCTATTTAATTAAATTATTTTGCTTATTGTTGTTTCTCCTACACAGAATACATTTTTAGGAAGTTTAGCTTTCTTTGTTCCAAATTCGAATAGTCGATTTTTTTTCTAATAATGTACCAGCATATGTTTCAGACTAATTTTGATGATTATTTTTTATTTGAATGCTTTTAACATTACGTTAAAAGAAGATTGTATTATGAGGAAACCAAATTTTTAATATTACTATATATCTATATTTAAAGTACACTAAAAATAATAAATTTTATCAACTAAGCATTTTGTCAATGTGAATCAGATTTTCTGTTTCAGTTTTCATTGTTTAGCCCATGACAATCCTATTTGGTATCTTGTTAATGGTTAACATCCCATTTAGATGAGCAAATCTTGTCGTTATTTTTTTTAATTTCTCCAATGGTAAAAGAAAAAAGGCCAAATAAAAAGATTAAACTGAATTAACTGATTAACTACTATGCGTATTTTAATATATCATGTCAGAACATCATTTCTTGAACCGCCAAGTACCTTCTTAAATTATATTTTTATTCATTTTGCTTGTTTCATCGAATGAGTCCATTTAGTATTGCAAACGATCCCAAAAAAACTTTGTCTCTCATTTATTGTTTAAAAAAATATCACATATCCTATTTAATTCCTTTCATATAATCACGTGCTCAAAAGGACATTTTTCAAGGTTTTATTTGCTGTAATCATTAACTTGTTTTTTTTAATCAGAGCTTTTGTGAATGCATTGGCTAAGGGTTATTAAAAGCTGATTTTTTGAGATGCTCGTGCAGATAGCAATTTTTTTATTTTTCGCTTATGGATTAATTTTTTTTCGCCTGCGGGTTTTTGTTGACGCCAAAAGCCTCATCCCAAAAACAACATCATGTTCTGACATGATAATAAAAATTCCTAAGACAAAGTACTTTAAAAAAATCTGAATTGGACCTTACACAATCTAATATGCTTTAACAATATGCCGGATTTGCAGTTAGTAAGATGTAGCCGTTGAAAAATAAATCATTATCATGTCAGCGTTTCTTGCCGGTTCGTATTCCAAAGAGGGCATCCTTTGTAAGCTGTGAAATTAAATTGTGTTATGACTATAACTTGACAGATTTATTGCAGCTGGACAACACGCCGAGAAGAAGCATTAATTTAGTCTGTCAGGAAAGAATAAAGGCCACTTTAAGCTACTTATGTAGGATGGTTAGCATCGAAGCAAGCTCAAAATTAGACGTCAAAATCTGAAGTAATTCCAAGGCAGTTAAGCCTTTTTTCCTCTAAGATAGCAATCCAATATCCCTCCAAAATAGTGGTAAGTTGTTGAAATTAATTAATTTTCAAGAAAATGAAAAGTGATTTAATAAATTCATTCTAAAATTATGCGAAACACGGTTGATTAGAAATGTTGACACCTAAATTAAAAATGATTGCAAGTGTTGGTGTAAAATTAAAAGCAAATTATGACAAAATGGTAATTCTTCTATTTGCAATGTAAAGGCCTTTCAAATAATGGGACCTTTGACTTTTGTATATGAATTAATTGCTTTTATTTAATTGAAAAATGGGTAAAAAAATATTTACCAGAAATGCGAAGG
This sequence comes from Argiope argentata, assembly GCA_026289955.1. NCBI lineage: Eukaryota > Metazoa > Arthropoda > Arachnida > Araneae > Araneidae > Argiope > Argiope argentata. Next base: position 3,245,582 of record JAOUZG010029736.1, on the reverse strand, counting down.
ATAGCTTAGTTGATAAAAAGGAATTTAACGCGTTTATATTTTTGGAAAAATATGCTAAATTATTTAAATTATAAATAGCGAATGATGAAACTAAATGTTTACACTCTGCAGGATTTTCTCCATAATAAAATTAATAGTCGCTTATTTATTGTTCAAAGTAATTAAAAAGATTTTTGAAAGCATAAATTTCTTAATATCTAAAAAGTAAATTCATATGCTAATTTACTATTCGTTCAATTTATTTACTGCTCAAGATATCCTAAATGAAGTTTAATTTTTTTTATAATTCCGATATAATCCAATTACACAAATTTTTGCTATGTTAGATGGTAATTCAGTCTAATTAACTGAAAATTCTTTTTCCATTCTTCAGAATAATAATTACAGTTTTAATTTGAAACACGTCTTTTCAATTCTCAATTATGCAAATAACATGTTTTCCATCATTTTAGTCCATTTAATACATAGATGCAATTTCGGCTTTCTTTTTTACATTAAAAATTTATTTTTCTAATTTTTAGCATAATTATAATGGTGTTATTTTAAATTCTACTTGTTACTTGGTTTAATGTCCTCAAAATTAAAATAACCTATGCAATAACCATGATTTACTAATATCATGAAATCATTATGTTTTTAAATGTGATCGGATAAGTGTAGATTAATGGAGATATTTTTATAGAATAAGATGAATGGCTATCTATAATGAAGTTATATGATTGAATGCTTTGACTGAAAATGGTTTTAATAAGATTTTGTTTTAGCAAAAATATATTTCTAAAAGCATTGGCACAAAAAATAAGGGCGAATAAAATTTTGCTGAACAAGCGAAGGCGTAACTTTTTAATCTAAAGAGTATTCCAAAATTAACGCAAGATTTAAATTTGCCACCATTCGTGCAGTAAAGTATCGGCAATCCCATTAAAAAACATTTGACTGCTGATAGTTAAGGGTTAGTAATAAAGAAGCATTTCACGATAAAACAAGGAACAAATTCATTGATAAACATTACAAAAATAATAAAAGTCTGACGGATACAGTTCAAAAATTTGAGAATTGGCCACCTAGATCGTGGAACTTAACGCCAGAGGATTTCTTTTTATGAGGTTAATTCAAGTCAGTATGGGGTTGCTATTCCAACAAGAATATGGGCATTTAAGGAAGAAATTCAACGTTGCATCAACGAAATTCAGCCTCATTTATGCAAATAAGTCGTGAAAAATTTTGACAAAAGAGTAAATAACAGCAAGGCCCAGTAAGCTATTTTTTCTATATGTCATTCCATACATAATCCTATTCTGTATAATTTATGATCCAATAAAATTATAAAAATTTAAAGCAAAAATGCGTTTTATTTATTTAATTCAAACTTTCCGTTAACATTTTGCTCAATCGTGTAACTCTCCGTTTCTACTAACCGTAAACTATCAGCTGTCATATTGTTTTTTCAATACGATTATCAACACTTAACTGCATGAATGGTTGCGAATTCAAATCCCAAATCTCAATGTTGGGATATTTTTTATAATCAGATAAAGAGAAATCGGTAATCGCTTTCCAACATTGGCTTCAAACTATATTCATCTGATTTTTTTTATACAAGAGTAACCTGTTGTTTCACTTCAAATGCTAATAATTTGAATTTTAAGTAAATATCTTCAACATAATCCTTTGTCCAAAAAAGTAAATTCTTTTCTTTTCTTTTTTTTTCATGATTCCCACACACAAAGTTCTTTCAAACATAAAACTATGACAGCCAGGGTTATTTTAATAGGAATTCGTCATCAAGCATCATAATGAATGAATTCTTCAAAACCGATATCTGTTTTTAACTTGCACGTGTGCGTGCGTGTGTGTGTTTTAAAAACTCACCTTTTTTTAGTATAACTCCTGCGATATTTTCTTTCTTTATATCTTACTTTGTAAATTTTATTTCATAAATTAAAGTTAAATCTATCTCTGTCTGACAATTTTCAACTTCATTTTTGAGCTTTATTCAATTATTCAAATTTCTTCATACCTAAATAGACATTTCGATATCTAGAATTCTCTATCGATACTCAATACGTGATATATACAAATTTCTCAATCGATACTTGATACACGTTTTGTTGAGATAATTAGTGCTACTTGTGTTTCTGCTCTGGCGCCTCGCCAAAAAAGGGTCTAATTTGATGATGTTACATTTATCCCTTCATTGCAGTCTCGGTTACATATAAAATTAAAATAAATAGACAAATTGAAGAATATTTCTTCAATCCCAAGAATTGTACCCACTGATTTCGTTAATTCTTATTTCGCTTGAAATCTCGAGATTTCTTAAATATAGAAGATCATGACTATCTCATGTATGAGGAGTTGTAATTATTTATAAATAAGAAATATGGAACTAATTACGCGAACAAGCAATACTAGAATTTGTAAAAATATAAATCAATAAAATTGATAAAATATTCAAATTTAATAATCTGTTAATAGATCTTTAGCCATTTTCTAATAAATATATAAAACACAAATCAATAAAAGGAAGATATAAAGATAAATATATCAGGTAATATAAAAAACATTTTAAATCAATGCCTACTTCGGATATTAGGAAAAATTTAGAAATTTTATTATATATATGTCTGTGTGTGTGTGTGTACATATATATATATATATAGTGAAGTGACAAAAATCATGGGATGACTGTTAATATCGTGTCGGTCCTCCTTTTGCCCGGCGAAGTGCAACAACTCGACGTGTCATGGAGTCCACATGTCGTTGGAAGTCCTCTGCAGGAATATTGAGCCATGCTGTCCGTATAGACGTCCATAATTGTGAAAGTGTGGATGGTGCAGGAGTTTGGGCACGAACGGACCTTTCGATGATGTCCCATAAATTCTCGATGGGATTCATATCCGGCGATCTAGGTGGCCAGGTCATGCGCTGGAATTGTCCGGAATGCTCTTCAAACCAATCGCGAACAGTTCTGGCCTGGTAACATGGCGCATTGTCATCCATAAAAATCCCATCGTTGTGTGGGTACGTGAAGTCCATGAATGGCTGCAAGTGATCTGCAAGCAGCTGAACATAACCATTTCCAGTCAGTGATCGGTTCAGTTGCACCAGAGGACTGAGTCCATGCCATGTAAAAACAGCTCACACCATAATGCAGCCACCACCAGCTTGAACAGTGCCTTGCTGACAGTTTGGGTCCATGGCTTCGTGGGGTCTGCGCCACATTCGAACTCTACCATCAGCTCGTAACAACTGAAATCGTGACTCATCTGACCACGCCACGGTTTTCCACTGGTCTAGGGACCAATCGATATGCTCACGAGCCCAGGAGAGTCGCTGCAGACGATGTCGTGCTGTCAGTAAAGGCATTCGAGTAGGTCTTATGCTGTCATAACCCAAGGAAGACAAATTTCACCGCACACTCCTATCGGACACGTCCCTCGTACGTCCCACATTGATTCCTGCAGTTATTTGACAAAGTTTTGCGTGTCTATTAACATTGACCATTCTACACAGACGTCGGCGGTCTCGGTCGTTAAGTGCAGGTGGTCGCCCACTGTGCTGCCTATGATGGAATGGGATGCCTGAGATTTCATATTCTCGGCACATTCTTGATACTGTGGATCTCGGATTGTTAAATTCACTTACAATATCCACAATGGAATGACCCATGCGTCTAGCTCCAACTTACATTCCACATTCAAAGTCTGTTAATTCTCGTCGTGCCGCCATAAATCACGAAAAGCCTTTTCACATGAATAAATTGAACACAAATGAAAGCTCTGGAATACGAACTGCGCATTTATACTTTTTCGCTGCGATACTACTGCCATCTATATATTTGCATATTGCTATCCCATGACTTTTGTCACTTCAGTGTGTGTGTGTGTATAGATAGATAGATAGATAGATAGATAGATAGATAGATAGATAGATATAGGGAGAGTGTGAGCTAATTTTAGGAATTGAAAAAGCAAGATAAAAGCTAAGAGATGCATTACATGGTAAAAGGATTATCATGTTTTCCTTTTACCATGTAATGCATCTCTTAGCTTTTACCATGTAATGCATCTCTTAGCTAGGGCTTTATCATGTTTTCTAGATTAAAAGATGAAATGAAACCAAAGAAAAAAAACTGTAATACTTACAAGATTCAACAAGATTTCGATATAGGTTCCCTAAGTAAATTCATTTAGCTTTGAGATTTAATTCATTAATCAATTTGGGTTGATTAAATGACTTTTAAAAATGTTCTCTTAGATATTGATAATTTAATAAAGTATGAAGAAAAATAATTCTTAAACTATATTTTTATTTCAATCGAAGGAAAGTTCTAATGTAAAATTAATTATTATTATTTCTTTTGAAGACATTTAAAATATCACACAATAAGGAAATTTAAAATGTATAAACCTTTACAATAAAACTGATTAACTTTTAAATAAAAACAAAATAAATGGTAAAAACTTTTAATTGCAATTTTTTTGTTGCAAGAAAATTACCTATGCTATTTCTACAACTAATTTTCACATAAAATGTTTTCTATTAAGTACAATAAATTCGGATTTGATGAGCTGGCAACTGTTTTTCGAACGAACAGACAAAGAAATGCATTCGTAGCATTGCTGAGGAAAATAAATTGGGATCGACTCACGGTGAAACGATAGAACAGTAATAAAATAGTCCATCTGGATCATGTATATGATGGTAGGATGAAGATGGAATTCAAAGACTGTTAAGAGAAATATACTATTCTTTTTTATCAAAGATTTTTAAGAGAAATTCATCGAAATGAAGGAAAGAGTTCATTACTAAAACAGAAATTCCCTGTTTTTCAATAAACTTAATAAAGTGTATAGCCAGAGAAAGAAACTGTGAAACCTTGAATAATGTTTCTCAGCCATGTTGAGAAACCTGAGTCTCAGTTCTTTTTAGATGGCGTTAATCTTGTTGCTACATTTCAGATCAGGAAGCAGACTTCGGAAGGGTCGGGGAAGTTCGTAATTGAAACACGATTGCATTAAAAAAAGTGTTATATTTGCACACTTGGGACACTTTAAATCTGACGTCATGGACCAAACGTTTTTATTTAGTGTTATTTAGAAGTTTAAAAGGGAATGTGAGCTAAATGTCTTCCTCTTCATCTGACCAAGGCTCAAAATTATATGTCCCAAAATAATTCCAACGTTTGTTTTAAATTGGGAGTTAAGATAGCAGAATTAACTTAAACCAGCATAACCCGCACGGCGTTGCCCAAGAAGCAACCAAGAAGAAATATTAACTTTAAACTTAAGCCTAATCTCCACCTCATATGACATGGGCATATTACGCAACATCAAACAAACATAAAAATGTGTTTAGAAATTATCAAAAATAGCTACAAAACCATTTTTATAGCACATATTCAGAAATATTTAGTCTATTACAAAAGTAAAAATTTGATGCGCCCATAGGCAAAACATAGTTGATCATTTCGCTCGCTCATCAAGTTAATTCATTAGGTCTCGGTAATTCAGTTGCTATGCGATTTAAAGAAAGACGGTTATTTCGCTCATCAAAAGACTTTCCTTCCCTATGTGTGGGTATTATTTCTCTGATATTCGCTAACCGAACGTTTCTTTCCTCTTCCGGCCAAGGTTGAATTTTCTTTTTTGGTGGGCATGATGAGTTTTGAATTACTGTTTAAAATTAGATGAAAAGAAAGAAATGTATTGCATAGGCATACCACAGCACTTACTATTTACACTTGTGCCGTTTGAGGTTTTCGCGCATGTGTAAATAAATGCAAAGTTAAAATCTCAATTATTAGATTACTTTTTTTATTTTAGTATAAATTCAATGTACTAAAACCTTCTCCAATAAATGCTCTACAAAATGGTATAAATATCTTTAATATCCGTCTACTATTTCTCGAGTTTTTGTGATTCAAACAAATAGATTCTTTCTGGAGATTTCATTTTACACCATGCATACATTAAGCCTTAGTTCCCTAAGGCATTAGCAAATTAGGAAAACTACTTTTACTATTAAAAATGCTACAGAAAAATACAAAATCCATCCTTTTTCAAAACCTTTGAGTAAATTTTTGACCAGTTACTTTGTTCTTTATAAAACAGTTAAAATTTCTTTTATATATAAGCAATCCTAAATATATGTCCTGCAAATGACTTGTTAAATGAACAATTATTAAAAACAAATTTTTAAATCATTCTATAACTTATCTAATTTTTAAATCTTGAACAGTAGCTAACTTAATCAATATTAGAAAAAAATAAATACAAGGAATTATTAATTTCGTTTTTATTTATATTTATTTAATTAATATTTAATCACTCATGAATCTTAAATGGCCTATGTTGTTATCTTCCACTTTCTTCCCTTTTGCTCGAAAAAAATTTTTTTTAATAAGCAAACAATCACCCTTTGAACGAAAACAACGATTTAGTGTTAATCTACATTTTTTCATACTTAAATACCGCTCTTTGTATCGCCACTGTCTTGGCTGTAACACTGGACCGGCTGCCTCCATGTTGAGATCTCAATGATCTGATAGTTTTGACCTTGAGAGTCGAAAATTGATGACGGTGCCAGAGTAAGAAACGACCATTAGTCTTGGCACAGCTTTTGCACTTCGGCTTTTCCGTCTATCACGGTTTGCATCGATCTCCCCCTCCCTTTATGTCCGGCGGCGACCAACTTTACGTAAGCGCCCACTAAACAGTTTCCCACACAATCGGCTGCTCATTTTTCGATTTTATGGAACGAAACTGCCAAATTAATATACATTTCCCATCCAATGAGATTGCAGAAATACCTGACAACAGTCTCTAATGAATATTACGTCACGGATCGAGGAGATGTCGGATGTAAAATCCATTACACGGATTGATATCCGCTCTAATGGATTTTTATGGATGATGAGGGAATTTATTTTTTGACTAGAAATGCTCGATCAGTTGGTTTAATCAATGTAATTGTTTCTCTTACTTTTAAAATTATATACTAAAATTTTAAAATAGCTAATTTAAAAACTTTAAAATTGATTTAAAAAAAAGAAAATTATACCTCTGTAAAATTTAATGAATAGATTAAAAAGATGATCTCCCGTCCGCTTTACGACGAAAAGGGGGGTGCAGTAGCTTCGGAGGGTATGGACACCTGATTACCCGAGGGCAGAAGTCTGACTTCTAGCTCATATGAAGATGACACACACTTATCACATTCGCTTGCACAGCCCCTTTTTACAGGGGGGGGGTACATTCTCACATCTCGCAGATAGAACACAGAAGAACAACCATGCCTTGACCGGGATTCGAACTTGGATCATGAGGAAGACGCGCTTCCTCTGTGCCTGGAAGCCGACAATGGATAGATAGAGGAATTGTATAAAAAGTTAGAATTCGTGATACTTTCAGCAATAAATTTCAATGTCTGAAATATAACAGTTGGTTTTAATCATAAACCAATAAGGAATTTTTTTTTTATTGTACGTTTTTAAGTGCCAAAAATGTATTACTAAATGTGCCAGAACTTTCTATTCCGGTTAATTGAGTGGTTAATTTTTTATTAATTAAAAACTAACTTTCGCGACAAAAATCTTCATATTCCCACCGCCAAATAAATTGGACTTGGAAATGTTTTTTTTTACCACGTTAATGAGTTTAGGCTTAGCACGTTTTCGACGGATTATTTCCAACGATTCTGTTTGTTTTCTTATTACTTCATGCATTTAAAATTAAATTTGCACAAGTCCTATTCTAGACTATATTCTATCTATGTGTTAAATTTCATCCAATTTCGTTCAGCCGTTCTGGCATAATTGACTAATATCATCCAACCATCTATCCAAACTTTCACATTTATAATAGTGGTATAAATACATGAAAGTAAAAAATGAATAGCTAATAAAAAAAGCCTAAAAAGACATAACGGAAGAAATTTAAAAAGTTTTATCTTTTGAAATGCGTGTCAATTTTTTAATTTTATAGAAATAGCAGGTGAGGCTAGCGTTAAGCTTTTGGTTCAAATTGAATTTCATTGTTAACCACATGTACTTAACCTTAAAAGCAACGCAAATGATTCTACGCTCCAATGACCTTGAAATTTAAAGTCCTGATGTTGAAAGATTAATTCTTGATTGACTAACATCCCTTTTTTAATGCGCAGAGAACAATTTTCTTTTTTTATCTCAGCCTAACTTGATTTTGATAATAAAGTTTTTTTTAACTATTTTAAACTTAACCAAGAATCATTCGACCTTGAATTCATCTCATTATAAAGGCGAGACACAATTACCTTTAAGGGGCATCACCTAGTTTTTATGGAGAATAATATAAGAAAAATTGTAGTTCAGTTAATTTTCTGTCTTATATTAAATTTAAATCTGACAAATAATTCAGATTTAAATTGTCAAGAAAAAAATGCTTCACAAAAAAAAATCGGTTATTATTTTTTAAAAATAAATTTGTTATATTGCTTTCAAGAAATATTTTGGAATTTACATGCTCAGAAAATTTTTCTTGGGTCAATCACTAACACTAAATTATGCATAAGAGATTTAAAAGGGGATAAGACACATTTCATTTTTTTTATTAATTAGTTTAGAATTTTTAAATTTTTTGTATTGATTAACCACCTAATTAATAAACAAAATTATAACATAAGATATTTAAGGATTTTTTTTACCATTAAATTCAATTTTTTAAGGAAAATAGGGGATGATTTTAAATTGATAAAACTTAAAATATTCTCGGCCTATTTTCAAAGTTTTATTAAAATTTAAATACAAATATGTAAGATTTAATTTTTATTCAGCAATCTAAATATATTAATTGGATCAAATATAAAAAGGATTCGAAGGAAAATTTCTGAAAATTCTAATATATCTTTTTAACAAAAAGTCATATACATTTTTTTAAGTAAGCATTTTTTTTTACCAAATTCACTTAATCTGAATTAAAGTAACATATTTTTTAAAGATATGTTCCAAGTTTGACCCCTTAATCATTATCGACTCTTGACTTATAAAAATCTAAATACAAGAAGACTTGAAAGGGTGCATCATGGAGAAAAACGTTTTTAAAATTTGAAATCTTTCCAATAGGCTGTTTGAGGCTTGCCATTGTAAAACAAGTAATATAAAAACAATTTTTTACAATTAATTCCTACTTAGGTTATTAGAAAAACTTTAGTGAAGAAAAATTTTATTTTAGTTACTTTTTATCAAATAATTACAACTGTTTTTTGTTTTGTTTTTTTCGTGTTCCAAAGCGAAACACGAGGACGAATGATGCAGTAGCGTCTGAAGGTATGGACCATTGAGCACTCGAGGGCCAAGTCAGACTTCTTCTTCCCAAAACTTTTTCATGGGGTGGACTTCATTCATGCATTCCATTCATTTACCCACAGATGAATCGTAACCACACCAGAACAGATGATAATTTAGATCTGAAACAGAGAACGATAACCTCTGAACCAGTTTCCACAGTGTTATTACTCTCCAGATGGAGAACTTTGTGCCCACGGCAGATTTAACGTCCACTACACTCGCAGACCGATACGGGCTCACAGCCCAAGGGGTGCGAATTCAACACCTACCACGGAAGCTAACCCGGCTAAACAGTTACGATGACTATAAATAATATATCAAAAAAATTGTATTAGCATTGAATTTTCAACGCCAATATTGGCAACACAAAATGCGTGATTTTTCTACGCCAGTTGGCTTAACGCAATACAGATTAGAAATCTCTGATTTTCTTTATTCTGTATTATTTTAATTCGAAAGTACTTCAAAATAAATAGAAAAAATCCTTTAAATAACAATCTTTAATTTTAAATGCATCAAACGTTATGAAAATTAACAGAATCGTTTAAACTAAAAACATGTTAAGCCTAACCTCATTGGCGTTGGGAAAAAACAAACTGAATTCTTTATTTATTTGGTGGTGGAATAATGAAGGTTTTTGACGACGAAGTTAGTTTTTAATTAATTAACAAAAATTATTTTTTGAAAAAACTGTATCAAAATAAAATGTCATCCACCGAAAGTTTAAAATAGTAAGAATTGCATAGGAGTTTTAATAACTGTTTAATAAATAGTGGAGTTTAGTTTCATCTCCAGGGCTCAATTTAAAAAGTTCCATTTTTCAGACGTAGAAGGGCATGTTTTGGTTTAGAATTTGCGGAGCTGCATTGTTACAGACTCTCATAAATATTCCTCTTCATACATTTGACATAGCTTTTGTTTCTAACTATGGAGTTGCGGTAATATCTGGTGATTTTAAAATAGCTGTATCATTCCCAGATTTCGTTCTTTTTTACGCCAAGTGGAGTTACGATTACTATAAATCCCCTTACTCCCCTTTTCTTTTCAAAGTCTACCATTATACGTAGAGCATGACAACGATTGTCTGAGTGCTAGATTCTCAAAACGACAAACCAAAATATAATTATATCTCTAGTTCTAATTAAGACATATAAAGGATTCAAACGTCATTATAAGTAAAAAAAATTAGAAAGCGTTTTTAAATAAGAAAAAAACTAAAATTCAATGATTTTTGTGCTCTGTACCCGCTTAATTGAAAATGACACCAATAATATCCCCCCAATTCTACACTACCCAAAGGTATAATAATTACACATGCACGTGATCTTTTAATTGAGAAATATGCAATTTTCGAAGGGGGACCGAATGAAATTAAAGTTGAAAATTTTAAATCCAAATAATGATCAGTTCAGTCAAAGAAAATGTAATCCAGTCATAAATCCAGAAGGATCTGTAAATGAATTAAACTGAAATAGATTGAATTGTTAGCAATATGAGATCGGAAACTCAATTCAGATGTCGAACAGTATATAAACGTATATCTCTACTAAGGCCGACTTCGAAATTTCAAAGAATTTTTTATACTGTGATGAATTTTGTGTAAACTATATGTAAATATTTCTTAAATGTTGTGGAAATATTTGTAAATAGTTTAATTGTATAAAATTGATTGTGGTGGAATAGCGCAGCAGCGAGAAAAGACCGTTCTAAGAGGATTTACAATAGAAGATCCCAAATTTTGACTAATTCGATGATGTAGATGTGTTGGCGACATGATGAGGTCGTTAAGGGTTTTCTATACATACTAAAATATGTCGTAGAAGCTAAGGAATAAAGACTTCTTCTTAGAGAATATTGGAGGAAGTTCCCCAGTTGTGTGGAACCAACGCGCCTTTTCTGCGTTTGCCCCGCCCATTTTCGTGGCAGGCTATTTATTAGCTTAAGGAGGGAGTTAATTCAGTTTGGACAATAATGGACGTTGGTTGGCTTAGCTTGAGAGAGAGTCTTTTCCTTCGTTGCCGTGTGTTCTATAGTTTTGCTGTTATTTGAAATTAGCGGATTAAGTAGGGCTAATTCGCTGTTGTAATTTATGTGGCTTATATTTAATACGAGTTTTCATACACAAAAAGTCTGCTCTTTTGTGAGAATTATTTTTCGTAACAATACCTCACTGAATCGGAAAATCGCCTTTCTGCTTGTATTTCTGTGAACAAACAACACAAAAAGACTTTGAGTTAAACCGTTGAAGTTTTAGGGTATGGAATGTACACTAAATTTGGTTATTTCTATTAAATTTTGCAGAAATCCATTCTGAGAAAGTCTGTCGACCGCTTTCTAAGTTTAACTGAACCTGGCAACTCGATAACTTAAAAGTATACATAGATAAAATTTGGTAAGCCTTCAAAACTCAAATCTATTCATTTTGGAATAAAATTAATCAGACATACAGAGGATCTCCCTTCGTTAAGGGAGGAGACCGTCTATCGATCTATACTTTTGCATGCACATAAAGGCGATAATTCAAAAACGCAGCAACTTGGGTAAATGAAAGCTGCTTCCTAACTTAAGTATTTATTGTATAATTTATTCTCTAAAGTGTAAAATTTACAATCAAATATTTCAAAGGATATTGGTGTTGTTACTTATGGCACTTGCTATGGGCAGGCTTCGTTGAGGAATCAGCAAGTTTTAAGCAGAAAGGAGCGTCTCTTGTTTTGAAGTAGCGTCAACTAGAGCCAAGAGTACGTCTGAGCTATTCACGCATCTCATTCGCTTGCACACTCCCTTTTTACGGGGGAGGGAGGTACATTTACACATCTCACAGACAGAAGAAATGAAGAACAACTATGCCCGAACCAGGACTAGAATTCAAGAGGCCCAATTCTCAGGGAAGATGCATTACCCCTATGCCAGAACGTTGGCATTTTAATTGATTGAGCATTCTTCTATACGAAATATTGAGGAAATATTGTAATAGTAAAAAAAAAATCGAACTCACAATTGTCACGAATCTTTACGTTTCAGACATCCTTCAGTGAGAAAAATACATTTTTGGAATTATGTCTGTCTATCAAGGAACACAGTAACTCCTCTTTTTGTTAGCATACACTGAAGCCTTTTTAGGAGGGGGGAGTACTTAAACCAAAATATATATATTTTTTTTTTAGTTTGGGAATTTTATTGGTCAAGAGCATTTTTATTTTTAATAAGGATTTTATTATACAGAAGATTTTTTTTTTTTTAATTTGGGAGAATTTTGTCGCACAGAAGCCCTTTTTTTTAATTTGGGGGCTTTTATTATATAGAAGCATTTTTTTCAATTTGGTTAGTTTTATTAAATTGAAGCAGTTACTTTTAATTTGAGGACTTGTATTACATCGAAGTATTTTTTTTTTTAATTTTGCCGGTTTTATTAAACCAAAGCTTTTTTATTTAATTTTGAGGATTTTACTAAGCAGAAGCATTTTTAGTTTCGGAAAATTTTCATTACATAGCATTACATAGCATTTATATATATATATATATATGGGGGGCGTTATTAAACAGAAGTAATGCCTTTTTTTAATTTTGAAGTTTCATTAGACTTAAAACCACCAGTTTTTGTTAATTGGTGGTTTTATTACAAAGCAATTAGGGTTCAAAGAAGTAATTTCAATTATTTAATAAAATATTAATGAACAAATTTACAAGAAACGCAACTCCAAAACAAATAATTTTGAAATTTACAACATCAACCAACAACACGCACATTAATGCCTTTCACATATTCGAAAAATTGTTGTTACTCCCTTCAGTAATACTACTTTTTTTCGTACAAATTTTCTTTAAAATTATTAAATTTTAAAAATATTTATAAATACATTTTAAAGCAATAATTTTCATTGCTTATTAAATATGATCAAATAAAATTATTTTGCAAAGGTATTTTTTATGCTTATTGTAGTAGCTAGAAAATTAAATTAAGTTGGAGTAAGCAGGTCAAGAGGAATCTTTTCACTATATTTGTAATAGTCTTTATACTGCTCCCTAGATGGCAGCATGACATGATTGCTTAGAAAAAGGCAGAAAAAAAATGTTCGCAGTTTGAAAGAAGTTTCAAATAAGCAGTTGTCTAAATTCGTTGAGCTGAGAAAAAAAGAGCAAATAGATCAATTAAAAAGAATGGTATCTGTCTAATAATGAAAAAAAATTAATTTTAAACAAAAACTGCCTCACAAATTTGTAACAATAACTTCGTGATATAGTACTAACAATAACAAATAATATTGTAGAAATACCATACAAAGTTTTATAGTTTTAGTGAAATCTGCAATATATGTCTAAACATTATGGCAAAAGCTAAGAACAGCGATGCTGCAATTTTAAATTAATTTCAATCTTGCAGAAATAACTTTTTTTGAAGAGACTATCTCTAAAAAAATATCATTAACATAATGATTAAAACTTAAAGGAGTCTAATTCAGAAACAAAAGAAACTTTTGTTAAAAGAGATACCTCAAAATATGCACCTTCTAGAAGCAAAAAGAATACCTTTTTCTTCAACTCCCCCCTCCCCTAAATACGCACATATTAGGGTTGTTCATCTGTCATTGTGAAAAAAAATAATTAAACAAGATTTTACAAAAGACAGAAAAAGTTTTTTAAATGATTTCAGGGTATGCTATAGCTCTACATTCCTAATAGATGAATAATTGTTATTACAGCGTATATTACATACAAGATTATTCTAAGATCATATACAGAATTAAATTCATTCCTTTGAACACAAAAAAACATATGTTTGATTCTCATTATTTTCATTGGAAACGTCATGCCTTTCTTCCATTTCTCTTGCATTGTGCTGCCATCTGTTTTCTATATCTCTAAATAAATAAATAGAAAACTAAACTTTACAACTACTACTGTAGTTATAAAGATATAATTCTATATCTTTTATAATAAATAGAAGTATTTTTTAAAAAGGTTTCAGCATTTTTTAATTTTTATTTAAAACCTCAACCGTTTACCTTATATAGTTAATTAATGCATAATTTACAGAATGCCCCTCCTAACGAAAAGATATATTGTATGAAATTCCTATTCTTTCACCAACCGTTCTCAAGTACACCATGATTTCCCTTGATAAACCCAATTACCATCACATTTTAAATTTATGAAACAGTTATTCAGGGGTGAAATTCTTTATTAAAAACAATACACGAGTTAACGCAATTCTTCAAATTCCCACTATTCTCAAGAGTAACAATTCTCGACACTATATTTCACGCTCTATTCAACAAAAATATATATTATAACCAAAAATCTTTAAAAATACATGTTTTAATTTATTAACTAGCTGCCTTTGGCAACCAATTAGTTTGCAAGGTTATTATTCATGTTACTTCTAATTAAATATCTTGTGCATAATGTTCTTCATTCTCCAAAGAAAATAATTTTAAACACCAAATTGTGATAAACATGAAAGAAAACCATATTATTTTAATAATCTTATATCTGGCATGCTCATTGCGTATTAAAAGCATTCTGAATAGATTAAAATCCCATAATATCATAATACTAATAAACACGTTATTTCCAGGATAATTTTCTAACTAATCCGCATTTTTTTAATTATTATCTTAAAAATATGTAACTATTTTTTTCGAAATATAAATCAAACCCACTTCATTGTTGAGCCAAATGTTCTATCAATTGTTTTCCTTTGGTTTAAAAAGATCATTATACACGATAACTTCCATTATTTTTCTCTAAATCTTCCTAAATGTGCCAAGAGATTTTATAGCTTACGAATGATAGATTTTCGTTTCTCTCTCTCTCTCTCTCTAAATAAATGTAAACGTACCTGCGAGCTTGATGTTTACTTTTTTTAGCTTGATGTTTACTTTTTTTAGCTTGATGTTTACTTTCTTTTGGTCAACATGTTAATGATTTATTTTATTTTTATTTTATTTACTATATGTAAATATTTTTCTTAATAAACTATCATGTAAAAGAAAATCAATATGTAAAATACCTAATCAAATTTCCTGAACCATAATATCAAAAAGAACATTATATTTAGAGAGCGCTAATGTTGCTACACGTAGAACACAAATGAAATTAATAAATTAGCAAAAAGATTTAAGTTAAAAGTAAAATTCGAAATCGAAAGGGGGAAAAAATCAATGAATCCGGCCTGAAGATTTTTTTAAGGATAACCCTCAGGCAGGGATTCAAACCAGGAAAAAATTATTTTGCTTGTTTTTGTGTGCTATTAATAATGACATATTTTGCTTTGATTTTGGTTTTCCTGTAATCATTTCTTTGAAATTGTTCTTTTATTTCTGTGATACAAATTAATCTCTAAAACCTCCTTTTCTTGGGATTTTTGGTTCACGAGGGATCGATATTTTGACAAAATGTCAGACATCTCACGGAAAAAAAATCCCTGCCTGAGGGTGACTCTTAAAAAAATCTTTTGGCCGGATTCATTGGATTTTTCCCCCTTTCGATTTCGAATTTTACTTTTAACTTAAATCTTTTTGCTAATTTAGTTTCTTAATAAACATAGTTTGGAAATCATGTTAAAGTATTTTAAATGTTTGCAAATGTACTCGTAAATTTCAATCTTTAAGTATTTTGATAGATTATACATTAATAGTAAGTTCAAACAAATATAACGAAAAAATTAATTATCAATGACTATCAAATAACATGCCACATAGAAAGTTAATGAATGATTATTATTCTACTGTAATATCAACTAAATAAACATTTTAAATAAGTACACTAAGATTAGTATTTCTTAAAAGTCCACTCATTGACCCGCACGTCTTGTAAGAAATCCGGCATTGATTTGCCTTGTAATGCTAATTAAACGTACCAGGATTATTTCAGAGATTTTTACTTCTAAGCAATTTTTATCTGCAGAGAAGGGGCTTTTTTAATTTAAGAATTAAAATACTTTAAGCAATTCATTCATGCTTTTCCTTTTTTTTTGTAATATAAGTAGACATCTTACGAATTCAAATAAATACAATAACCAATGCGACTTTAATGGCTAAAAAATATTTTAAAAATTTAATAAATTTACTTTTTTAGGATATTATTAAATTATCTTTTGTATCATTACCATTAATAATGCTATGTGTTGCATGAGCATTTAGTATCAATAAAATATTGTACATAAAACTTGAAAAAAGTAAGATATTGAGATCTCTTAATAAATAAAACTTATCTTGTTACCAAAATGCTTAAGCATCAGATTCTTTTCATCCGCAAAATTTATACGGAAATAGACAAAATCGCGTGTGTGACAAAATAACTCTTACGGTTGTAAGAAAAGAATTTTAATGAAACTAATATTAACAAAAAAAAAGAGTTCTAAAACAATTTGTTTAAATTATCGTTTGCGTTTTTTACACGAAATTGTAAAAAAGTTGAGAGGAATTAAATTAATTAATCGTTAATATTATAAGCATACGAATATTATTAAATTAAATCGTTAATATTACGAGCATACGAAAATTTATATATCAGAATTATATTTCAATATGAAATTCCTGTTTGTGTAAATAAATAATTTGGACGATTGTCATAATTTTTTATTATTATTTTCTAAATATTTTTCTATTGCATTTTCACGAAATGCTTGTTTCGATTACGAGTAAAATAATTCCAACAATTACTTCTGAATGAACTGTTTAGTTATCCTTTGCAATTCAAATAAAATGCATGTTTGACCGAATAAAAAAATTAGCTTTAAGTTACATCTTTTTCAGAAAGTCAAAATTAAATTTATAGTATTTTTATCCGAAAGTGGATTTCTTAAGCATATCTCTAAGTGTAAGACCTTAAATCGTGATCTCAACAAACAGCAAAACATTGAATGTTCACTTTTTTAGTGTCAAAATTTAGTTTAAATAAAAATACAATTTTTCACGTTGCTTCTTCTTCTTTTTTTTTCCTATTTTCCAATTTCTCTCTCTCTTTTTTTAGTACATAGTTAATTCTTTAAGTCCTGCCAAAAATGAAACTAATTCAATAGCTAAATTAAAATTGATTTGCGTTACGAATTGAATATTAGTTTGAGAGCAAAAACAGGATTAATTTATTTTTGTTTAGTATCTGTATAACATTGGAAAATATCATCTATTATAATAAAAATGCAGCTCGAAATGCGTTGCTAAGCGCAAAACTGGAGAACGGCTCGACCGATTCGGCTAATTTTTATTTTAATATTTTCGTTAAGACACGAGGATGGTTCTTATGGAGAGAAAACATTAAAAAAATTGCGTGGAAAATAGTTAAAACGACACTTTTCTTACTTTCCCGCCAAAAATCTTCATTTCCTTCCCCCACACCAACTGAGTGAGATAGGAGGAAGTAATAAATTACGATTTGTTTAGAAAGAAATACGCGAAGTCAGTTGGTTTTAATTCATAGATAACGGGGTGTTTAAAAAAGAAAGAAAATAGTTGCGTTTATGCAGCTGATTATACTGATTAAAAACATTCTTCTCAACGGACGTGAATATCATTTTCTTCGTTTTTATTCGATGGTGTTTCATTTTTTAATAGTGCTATTGATTGTGTTCTGATATAAAGTTTTTTTGTTGTTCTTAAAGATAAAAATTCTTTTTTTTTATAAATGCGACATTAAGAGCCCTTAATGTTTTAATGTTATTCTTAAAAGGATTTACATATTAAACGATTCTTTTTTATTAATTTTTTTTGGTGTTTAGTCTGTATTGATATTTTATCTATTCCTGCTCAAAATAAAGTCTAGGCAGCGAAGAAAAAATAAATAAAAGGAAAAAAGGGTTTGTAGGAAGAAAAGTTATAAAGAAAAAATATACAGATAGAAAAAAAGGAAGGGAAAAAAAGAAACGAAGGATGTGTGTGTCACTATTATTTCCTCTGAGCGCGGCATTATAGTTTAAAGATAATAGAAACGACATTTATGTGTGAAACATTAGAGTACTTGCACTGGCACTCAATAAAACTATCTAAATTCAGTCAAAAATTAGAGAAGCAACAGCCTTTTACTTTCAATTATTTCAATAAATTTGCAATACATATTTAGTAAAAAAAGAAAAAGGAATTACTTTTCGGAAGGAAGTACTTGAGTATTTTACGGACTATTTTCTTTTAACAATGTACTCGCATTTATCCAAATGTCATCGATATTCTAAATAAAAATTGCGTTCGAATTCCCTTCAAACATTTCCAACTGTACCTGGGAATCTGTATTAAGTCTAAAACTGTATATGTAAATACCAACTACCTTGATTCATAATAGTAATGGGGAAATAATTTAATCATATGATAATTAAATCATATGTTAAATAATTGATTCAGCCATATAACTGCAATATTATTTCATTAGCGGCAAGTTTTTATTTTCTTCAGTTGGTGTGGGGGAAGGAAATGAAGATTTTTGGCGGGAAAGTAAGAAAATTGTCTTTCTAACTATTTTCCTCGCAGTTTTTTTCATTTTCTCTCTCCATAAGAACCATCCACGTGTCTTAACGAAAATATTGAAAAAAAATTAGCCGAATCGGTCGAACCGTTCTCCAGTTTTGTGCTTAGCAACGCATATTTGCGATCCATTTTTATTAATATACATTAATGCGGCATTAAGAGCTCTTAATGTGTTTATTTTATTCTTGAAAGGATTTATGTATTAAACGATTCTTTTTATTTTCCAAGTGCTGTGAAACACGTACGTACGTTATTAGGCTACAAAAGCCCAATAACTTGAGACAGTACGAAGTCTGTCGGGGCAGCTAGTAGAAAATAAATATTAACAAGGAATAAAATTAACCTTCAGAGTTAAGTCTAACTACCAAATTTTTTATTAAATTATTAGTTTAGCTTTATACATACACATACACATAAGTAATATTTTTAAATCTAATTTAAAAATTAGGAAATAAATTTGCTAATTTTTACCTTCACTTAACCCATATTAACTTAATTCTAAAATGTTCTCGTATTTCCTGATCCAATTCCGCCTTTTTCATTTAATTATGCTATATGAGCTCTAAAATTGATTTAATCAACATTTTCAGATATGATTTTTGCTGTTGAGCTGAAAACAGTTTGAGACAACAAATGATTTGTAAAAACTTATCGCTTTTTAAGGATTATAATGCAAACTAAATATAAAATCCTTAACTAAATGACTTATTTTGCGCATTCGTAAAAATGTGTTATAAAAATTAATTACAATTTACAACTTTCAATTATATTATATAAATTATATTTAAAATTAATCTTTACTTTAAACAATCAAATGCTTTTAGCAGATACACGTGTTATCAGGATTATTATAAACAAATAAACACTAATTCCTCACAATTAAATTAATAGTATAAACAAATTATTTTTTATTAATTATGATATAACTGTAATTTTTCCAGCATTTGAAAATATCACTGGCCAACAATTTTCCTTAACATATTTTTCTTCAGTTAAATGCTACAAAAATAACAAAAGCATTACCAAATCAAAAACAGAAATCCAAAATTAGCTTATATAGTTTATATCTCAAATAAAGTATTTCCTTGCAATTTCAAATGAATTTAGCGTAAAATGGATTGCTCAGTATAAGAAAATGTTACAAAACGTGAGCATTTTTAATTAAAAATTTCTAATTAAGAATTCAAAATTGTCCTTTTGAAAAATATATAATTAGTTTAATATTTCGTAATTTTCAACAATTATAGAAACCACACCAGTATTCCCAAAACTTCCATTTCAGTTCTCTCCTTCCATTCATTTCAGATATCCTCTCATTCCATTTTAACCAGTTAAGCACATTAGTGTATACACATCAATACAAATCTTCATTTTAGCATAATCAATGTGTAATTTTTTATCAAATTGCATTCAATGTCTGTATGTGGCATTACTTGACTTTGAGAATTAATTCCATTGGTAATAATATTCATCCAAATAAGCATATTTAAAAATTATGTACAAAAGATCAAAATGCATAATTCGTACTCATTCCTGTAATAGAAGGGATAGGTGGGGGGGGGATCATTTGAAGTCTAAAAACATTTCTTTTTTTCCTTCATAATTTTTCATTTCACATTGCGATTCTAGATTAGTTACTGGCTAGCTAGTGATTTCAATTTCTAATTCAGAGTTTCTATCACTAAAATGCAGTCCTACATTTTTTTTTAATAATAAGTAAATGTGTGCATTATTAAATGAATATATAAATATAAACAAAAATTCAAAAAGAGTGAATTACATTTAAAAAAGGAAAAGGGGATTTCAGTCTGACTTTAAATTCAAAATGGACTAAGAACCAAAAAAAAAATTTGGTTTCAGAACATAATTAATAACAAAATATTTCAACTTGGATCACTTTTTAGTTTTTTTTAAAAAAATCTTATACATCTTGTGATGCAAGGAATGGATAATGTAATAATTACTTTCAGAACATCATCATTTCATCAGCTTTTTTTACTGAATTACTTGACCTAGAAAATGTAGCAACAGAAAAAATTGACCCTAAATTAATTTTTCTCTCCTGTAAGATATGGCTCTCATTATCTTTTCATTTCCAGCCTTAAATTAACAGCATGAAAAGACAAAAATATTAGAAATATTTTAAACTATTTAAGAAATTAAACTTAGGACTGAATCAATTCCTTTCTTCAAATAATTGAAATAAGCCATTTCCCGTCTTCATTTCCAAAAGTATTCATTTCATTTTAGTTCTCATAAAACTTAATTAGTAAAAGAAATCATTATTTTTCAAATTTTTTATCTCATATAAAAAATTATGGAATATGTAATTGGAATTAGCCATTACTTAAAATAAATCAAAATAATTTTTCTCTTTAGATACAATTCAATTGAAAATATACAAAAAGTTTTAATGATTTTTTTTTATCTTTATAAACATTATTCTCTGAAAAAAACATATGTCTTTAGTACTCCACAGTACTAAAGACATATATGCCACTAATATGTCTTTAGTACTGTGGAGTATTTAGTTCTGCTTTAAAATAATAATTTTTAAAAAATCTATATTGTATTATTAAGTGCATGCTTAGTATTGAATAAAATTACTTAATTACATACCAATGTGAATAATAATAATAATTAGAATTTTAATACAGAAAAAGAAAAGATCTTTTTTGCATTTTCTTCATTCTGGCGCAATATTAGTTCATTTATTTTAATTATCAGTTAAGGCACTAGAGAAAAAGGAAAAAACACTAAACTGAAAGTGGAAAATTATATAAACTATCTATTATTACTATAGTTTTTGGCAGTTCATTGAGAAAAAAAAATTATCTTATACTGTCGTAGCTTCAATTAAAATGCATTCAAATTTTTAATACTTAGCTTTCAATCTTGCTATTTGCAAAACCTAGACTAATGACAATTAACAACATATAGACTACTCATTCCCTCCTTTTTCATTTAGTTGGAAACACTAACTTTAAATCTGGTATATTATTAAGTGAATTATCTTTAAAATTAAAACTAAAAAGCTAAGAATAATCTATGCATTGATAATAATAGTTTCCTTTTTTAGAAAAATATACAAAAATCAGTTGTTTGAATAATGCCTTAAAATAGAATTTTTCAAAAGTGATTTTTTTTTAATCTTATCCATAAAATATATAGAAAATAAATTTAAGTTTAATACCCAAAAATTCTTAAACACATTTTCAGTGAACAAACTTTATTCATATATGAGACAAGACAGTACATAATACATGTCAAAATGAGGCAAGATATCAAATATAAAGAAAAGAGAAACAAATAAACACATCATAATGAAATCAATTTATCAAAACTTTAAAACAAATATGAAAGGTATATCTTCTGTAATCTTCCAAAATAAGAAAAGTATCCATATGAAGGAAAAGTACCACAAAAATAATTAAATAAATATATGTATAGGTAGATATCAATGACAATATATAAATATTGACACACTAATCTTCTATGAATGATGCATTTAATTCAGGACTTCTTAATATCTTAAACTAATGACTCCACTTTCAGACAGAAAATATTTCCTATTCTCAAATATTAGGGAGGAAAGTATTTATAACTGAAAAAAAAAGGACCCAAAATGATTTAGAATGTTCTAAAAACCATTCTATATAAAAATATTCTTTTTAAAAATTATTTCTAATGTTTTAGAGTAAACAAATATTAAAAATCTGGAAGTTACTACAACCCCAATCCAATATTTTTCTATGTGACCCATTTGAGGTTGCAATATACAATTAAGAAATCCTGATTTAATTTAATGCCTTTGAAGGAAGAATCACACTGAAAAATAAAAACATTTACATATAGATTATAAATTACATACATGTGTAACACTTTTATTATAAAACTTGTAGTTTCAGCTTAGATAATGATTATAAAGGTACCAAATGAAAAGTCCACAAAAAGTACTTTTAAGCAGAAAAAATTAGGGATTGCTCAACTAAATAAATAATAGACATAGTTAAATATTATTTACATATAACACTGGAACGAAAATAATAAAGCAACATAATTATGCGAAATGAAACAGAACACTTGTAAAATTTTGCAAAGAAAGGTAAACAGCTTTAATGTTTAGCAAGTAATACTAAGATATCAAATTAAAACAAGAGGTTAACCCTTTTAAGACAAAAAAAAATAAGGGAAGAATAAGTGTAGTAATAAATTTAGCAATGCAAAATAAATGGAAAAAATTTCACATATCACCATTAAAGAAAAAAAAAAAACTAAGAACCAAAGGATAAAATTATCTACATATTGAAGTATAAAATCCATAAGTCCAGAATATAGATAGTTATATTTTAGTATCAGAAATGTTCAAAACATTTCTGATAACACATCTTTAGGTTTAAAACTAAAAATGCTTTGCATAAATGAAATAAAATTAAATTTTTTAAAAAAAGTTTACTTAAGATTTCTTATAAAAAGACACAAAATTAAATTTTAACATTACTAATAAAGTGCATGATATATCAATTCTACAAAACACAAACTTATACTTTTAACACAAATATAATATTAATACAACAAAAAACACTATTCAGAAAGTTAAAAACAATATGAAATTACTTGTATAAACCATATGCAAGATCAAGATAAAAGTTGTTAAAGTAAATTACTTAAATGTGCATACTTATGATCCAAGTAATTATAACACATCAGAATTCTGAATACAATTATGAAATACAGCAATACTTTTTCCAAGTGAATATGACGCTACATACTACACAGTAAAGCCATCTTTTTCAAATCATATGAAAACTATAAATTTAGAGTTGTGAAGATTATCAAGATATAAGAATGTAGATTATTATTTATTATTATTGTGTAAGGAAATTTAAAAGTTAATTATTCAGAAAGCAATCCAATAATGGAGATTACATTGAACATGTGACAAGAATCAAAGAATTTACCTGTGTTATTGAAACACAAAAACTTAAATGTCCATATGAAATAATCAAATTGAATCTCTTCTGCATCACACCTCAAATTTAGTATTCAGTCATTCACAAAAAAAAAGCTCAAGATTTAGACTAGTTAATATCATTCTTCTTCTTGTTTCTCCTTCTCTTCTTCTTTTTCTTTTTGTCATCATCTCCAGTAGCAGGCGGGATAGCACTTTCAAGAGCCAGGACTTTTTTGGCCAATTTATTTTCCAAATTACTGAATGTTTCAGAAAATAGCTTTTCCACTTTCAATTTCAACTCCTCTGTTGCAGCTAATACTTCAGAATTGGTAGTAAGAACTTTCATACTCTCCTTCTCTTTCTTTTTAGTAGAAACTTTACAAGCATCTGTTTTCTGAGCAACTTCTGTTTTTAGAGCAGCTTCAGGTGTAGGTGTTGGAACTGTGTCGGTCTGGGTTTCTGAAACTTCAGCAGCATTTTTGGGATCTTTGATTTTTGAAATGAAACGCAACCCACGAGGCTTATACCGCTTGTTTGCATTTTTAGGTCTTTGGCAATAGCCGTTTAATCTATCCTTGAACTTCTTGCATTCATTTTTACGATGCCCAGATTCTCGACAATGGAAACATGCTGGGTTTCTTCCACGCACAGTAACCAACACATTAAAATTTTCAATCTTAGCAAAATGAGGTAGATCCTCTTTGGACTTTCCAGCTCTCAAGTATAAGGCATAGTAGCGTGAATCACTAGCAACCTTACCATGCCAAAGAGTTTGCTTTTGATTTTCCACAAACAAAACTTCACCATAATCACTCAAAAGATCTTTCACTTTCTGGTTAGAGACAGTGTTTGGAAGCCAGTGGACAAATCCTCTTATTTCTGATGTACAAAGAGGAGATATCCAACAAGATCTGTTCTTTATTTTGGTTTTTCCCCATCGAATTAATTTTTCACGAACATCTTTCGATTCAACTTCCATTTGCCATTCATTGGGGAAATTCAATCGACCAAGGGATTTCAAATTCTCCACACCCACGTGTTCTTGAACAAATTCTTCAAAATCGGAAGATGAAAATCCTTTCGAGAATTTCGGAAATTGTAGGCGAAGCGATTTAGCAAATGCGGTTGGATTGTTTACTAAATCAAAATTATCCATATCTGCAAATACTTCCGGATCAACAGTTCGCTCTGGAATCAGATCTCTGCAAGTCTTAGGCATTGTTCCTAATTGACAATCAAAACTCTCAAACCGAAATGAAACTTATCAAAAAGAACACTCTCACACAACGCAAGCGAGCAACAGCGAATAAATGACAAGATAATCGCCGCAAGAAATGGGAACCATTCCACCACCAAACAGTTACTCGATGTGATGACAGTGGATGAGACAAATTTCTAAAAGAAAGGAAGATAAAATGCCAAATCTATATACCTTTCACATTTAGAGGCATGGAGAGATTCCAAGCGCAATTACGAAACAAACCGTGAGAACACTTCTTCCATCGCCAATAAAGCCAATTTCAGATGTTTCCACTAAAAGTATTATAAACTTTATACTTTTTTGTATAAAGGTATCATTTTATCTATGAAGATCTGATTAATAATTGATGCCCTTACATTTTAGAACGTAAAAGTGTGGTATTTTAGACTAAATAGATTCAAACAATATAATAAAAAAAATTTATTTTTATTAAGGTCAAACTAGAGCTGTGAATATGCTATTTTTAATGTACTGGTTCAAAATAAATTCAACAACAAAAGATAATATTTTTTAAAAAATCGAAAACTCTTCAAAAATTTAAAAAAAATATTACATGCCATAAATTGTTAAGTTCAGTTTAAAATTGTTAGATGGATTCTCCCAGCTGAATATTGAAAATGTAGATCTGTGAAAAGAACTTTCGAGCAATAACGAGAATAAATTTATTTTTGGAGAGTGAGATAACTGAGAAACACACATTAAAAAAGAAAATACCTGAAAAAAATTAAAAAATAGCAAAATCGTCATACGTCAATCGAATTGAGTAAAAAGAGTTTCAATAAATAAGAAAATGTAATGACAATTTTTTGGTTTGTCTTACTGAATTTGAAAACATATTTATTCATTTATGTGTTATTCTGATGATTTTCATGGGGAAATACAGAATTTCTATTGCTATATTTTAATATTAATTCTTCCTACAGAGAATCAATTATTAGTTTCTTTCTTATGAAATTTCTGCTAATAATTCTTCCTATATCATCTAACAAATACAAGACATCTCCACACTAACATTTCAACTTTGTAAAATATTTGAAAAAAATTTAACAATATTGTGTCTATAGAGGAATATTAAATAAATTTTAAACAGATTCAAAAATTTTGAAATATTAACAGGATTTATGCAATAAAATTCTGGCACAAAAATAGTAAGTATAATTTAATAATTCGTTCAGTTTGAGATTTCAAAAAATTATTTCAGATAAGGTTCCCGTTAAAAAAAAACAAATATTATGTAATATTATACAATATTGGGAAAGCAATATTAAAAATTCTGCATGGAAAAACATTGGACAATATTGTGATAACTAAATTGTAAATTCTACATTTATCGAGAATGCTCAATGTTTTAATAATACTACAGCATATTTTAGTATTTAAAAATATGTTATTCACATTTACGCTCTTAACTGGAAGTGACGTTGCATTTTTTATTTTTTGATATTTTGACTTCTACTCTTTGAAATTGATTTTAAAAAGAACACTTTTAACAAAATATCTTAGTTTGGAATACCTTTTTTATTCCAGAGAAAGTATATAAATATTAGTAAAGGCAAGGAGAGTAAATTAGCAGAAATCAAAGAAATAAAAAATAATTATTATTTATAGGTATAAAAGAATGGCTTATGAAAAATTCTTCATCCATCATTCCATTCATTCATCATGCCAAAACTATTTTTTTTTACAAATAATTCTGTTTTAACTTCTTCTTAATTCTGATATATTCAAAATCAAGTACATTTGAAATCCCTTTCTGAATTAAAAATTGTAAGAAGTGGTTATTAAATTAAAAAGATAATCCACAATTAGACGTACAAGTGCACGATATGCCGGTTGAACTAAACTTGCAATTACAATAATTGGCTCCCTATCTCACTGGCTCTAGTTCATAAGATGGCGGTTTCAAACAAAACCAACTCGTGTTCGAATCCCAAAGTAAAATAAAAGACATAATATAGCAAATGCCGATTAAAGTTAAACGACTGATACCTTGTGAGACCCTTTTAATGTCGGAAATGTAACTAGACTTTGTCTTGAAAATATTTATAGAAATCGTAAATAATTTGAGAAAATACTGATGGAACTATATCATAACAAACTATTGACTAATTTCTTATATTTTACGCTGTTTCATATTTTACAACATTGATTTTGAAAATTTTTCAAAATTATATCATAATTTGTTCAACTTGGAATTCTAAGATTTGTTGTCTGCGTGGTGTATATCTATCTGGGGCATCATCGTTAGATCCGTCAGCTTCAAATATTCTTCCATTGTGCTTCATAAACTATGATAGAAAGTTTGCTGATCCAAGTGTTGTTCTCATTTGGGAAAGTTTAAAATTAGGATGTTCCAAAACATCAGACTTCAAAAAAAGTGTATAAATGTAGCTAATTTGTTAACTGATTCTATTTAATGACCTCTTTAGGTTTATAGGAAACTTACAGCAAATATTTCAGACTAGTTTAATGTAGTTGAATTGGATTAACATTATTTTATTGGAGCAATAATCCGATCAAACTATACCTGTCTGAAAATTAGTAGATAATGATAATAAATTGACAAACTATTTTTTTAAAAAATAAGGTTTTTCTTTCAAGGAAATTCTAGGTTAACCAGGATCGGAAATTTTACCATTCCTTATTACTATCATCATTATGTTTGTTTACTTAATTTTCAAATGTGTGTGTGAGAGAGAGTGTGTGTGTGTGTTAGCCCATTCTAAAAATATTCTCTAATTTCCTGGTCCATCCCACTTGTTCTAGGTAATTAATTCAACAGAAGCTGTGTAAAATTGTTTAATCGGCTGAAAGACGACAGATTCCCAAGCTCCGAGTGAAAGGATGAAAATTTCTGAGTTAAACAAAATACTTTTTGAAAGATTCCTGTGTTTCCTGTGATGATTAAGCGCGTGTCGAGGAAATTCCCATCGAAATTTCATTGTATATACGCACTATGAAAAGAATATTTTAGTTAACATTTGGAAGTGGAAAATATAAGCCTCTTAAAGCATAAAATATTATAAATAAATCACTATTTTATTTATAAAAAATTATTTAGTAGAAATATAAAAGATGAAATTCACATTATTAGGAATTTATTAAATTAGGAATTTATTAAATTTCAATTCATTTCCATATACTCAAATAATTGAAATAAAAGGTTTTACTCACTTTATTTATATAAAAAATTACAATTTTGAACTTTTGTTTAATATTCCAAATACATACGTACCCAAAAATTTCCTACAATTTATGTGGGATATCCCACAGAACCATTTTGTTTAACAATCATTTCATTTTGTTGTCCGAATGTAGGACGTAATTCAAAGCGAGAATTGTAAAAAGCTAGATCATTTCCCAGAGGAATCATAATTTTAATTAATACAGCATTCCAGAACAACGCCATCTATCGAGCTTTTGAAACACCGTCACAATTAATATTCAGGCAGAGGCCTACCAACCACAGTACGATAAAGACGTTTCGCACTCGCTTATTATTCGGTAAGATGTTTCAGTCACATAATGCACTTTTTTTAGACTTCTAACGTTTTTCTAGAGGGAATAATCTAACTTTTTCAATGTTTTAATCAATTTTCTAATACCCTGTAAATACTTCCACTAGTAAATATTCCCATTAACTCAAAATACATTCTTTTATTTTTTAAAAAGAAGTCTCTTCATCCTTCGTTTGCATTATTTTAATCTTAGTTTTCAAACTGAACTAGTAAATATATATTTAAAAAAAACCTAAACACCTTGTCTCTAAAACCCTCGCTATCTGAAGATTCTAATATTTTTTGGAAGATTTGGTGAGACTTCCATGTACCACTGTAATATTTTATTTAACCGTGTCTCCCACATATTGAGTAAAACACCTCTTTGAGAGAGAATGAAATAAAATTGTAATGCAAAGTTGCTTGTTGATTTCAGACATGGACAAAACTTCAGAAAGTAAGCAACATGAAGGTGAAAGATTGCACATGAATACTATAAGTGGTACAAAATCAAATAATTTGTTTTCCGAAATCTATAAGTTAAATTTGCTCCATAGCTTTAAACATACCTGATCTTCAGTGAAATCGGAACTTCAATAATGGATACTCTGATTCCACTGCAGAATCTAACCATTAGATCATCAAAAATCTCTTCTCAGGCATCATTATTTTGAAGGTATTTCATAATTAAGTTATCTATAGAGTTGCCCAAAGACTTGGTAGCTTTTAGAAAAACCATAGCATTATGAAATGCTGAAAATTTATAGAATGCATAATAGAATACTGAAAAGGCTTTGTCATTGGTCAATATTGTGTTCCAGTATTTCACAATATGGTTTTTCTGACATTCATCAAATTAATTTCCAAAGCTCTAAATGTTCTAAAAATAATTTTAATTGATTATTCAATCAGGAAAAAAATATGAAAAATTTTATCGTATTCTTGATAATTTTTTAGTCTTTGCTATATTTAACATTGAAATTCTAGCCCGGGATAAATCAGTTTAAATGTGTCTTCTACTCCGAACCAGTAAGATTTTGAAATACTGGGAGGAATTATGGTAAATGTTTTTCAGTTCAATAAAAATATCTTTCATCCTATATCCAATTTTGGATTTTATTTATTGTTGAGAATTTCGATTTAAAAATGTGTTTTAAGTCAAATAAGAAGCAATTTCATTGATAATTAAGATTTGCCATCGGTATTAGATTCAATGTAACAGCGTTCTAATAACGGGATATCAAAAAAATATTATCAAGATGACTGAATTCAAGACACGGATATTTAGAAATAATTGCGTTTATTAGCACCAAGCAACTCGCTGGAGAACAGAATGAAGAACTGAGCAGAACTCAGCTTTTATATATCTGAAGAACATTCCAGAATCCTCTCATTCGAATGGTAAAGAATGCTTTAGAATCATCTCGATTTTAGAGAAATAATAAGGTCAATTTCAAATTAAAATGCTAGTCTTTGGATAAAATGCGCTGACCTGGAATCGTACCAGGGACCATTGGATCAGAAGTCGAATGCTCTGCCAATCGAGCCATGGTGAATTATGACAGTCTCTCTTTTTGCGGCAATTTCTTTCCGAATATATCCATTTTTTAGCTTATAAATATTATTTTTAAAATTCCTTGTAAACAAGGGTTGATTACCAAAACTCATATTAATTTCGTTAAGCATCATAATTTTGGCATATTCTATTTATTGTAAAAGTTTGGAAAATGAAATTTTCAAAAGTGACTATAGTGTAAAGCATCATTGAAAGATTTATTTTATCTCTGAACTGTGGCGTCTTTTTCAGATCCCACTCCTATGTACTTACTCTAAAGCCTCTTTCCAACCACCTGTGCGTCTCTGGAAGCAGGCACATTCCCCTCTCTTCTCTTGTGGTTTTCTGGATTTTTTGACTTATCTTCATTTTACGGACAATTAGTGGGAAGCTCCGGATAGACGTCCACAAGAAGGGGGTGTTCCAACATTGGGTCAGTTATTATATTTATGACAAAATACCCTAAAGCTATATGGGTCATCGAAACGTGGTTTAAGGCAATAGGGATTGGGCGGGAATTCACTAAGTGGGTAGTTTACATAATTTTTATATTTTCAAAAGGAAAGTGTAAAATAGAAGCAATTTTATGGTTAATTACTGAAGGAACTGTTTCACTCTGATAGCGATGAATGATTTGTAGGAAAGGTGGCACTTTCTTTATTTTTCCGGATGAATATTTGATATTCTCTTCATTATTAAGGCTACTGGAATAATTTAAAATCAAGCTAGTGGATTAGCTTAGAAGATAATTCACAAGAATGACGAAACGTATAATGAACCTTGCAATTATCATTTGGATTCCCAGCAATCATTTTGGATTTCCAGCATCTTATTGTCTCATCAAAAGACTTCTTTTTCTTTCTGTGCACAGGTTACCACCCCGCCACCACTGAAAGAGGTAGTATCGACAAGATTTGTTGTGGCCGACTGTCGTCTATAACATAATCCATCCGTATTACCGACAAATTTTCCGAACTTGCATCCTCTTGGAGATGGTTGACTCCTAGTCAAAAAGTGTTCTGTCTTTGCCCTCAGCTCCCATTTCATTTGCCATTCTGTTTTATGAGCAGGAGGTCAATACTTTGAGAGAACCTTTTAAAAATGCTTCTGTATTCCTCCAAATATGCTTTCCACAACAGAAAAAAGGCTAATACTTTTAAAAATTAAATTTTTTGAAAAAACTGTCAATTTCCAACATGATGTCTTTTAGTATTTTAAGATTTTCGGGCACCATTAGTACTGAACTTAAGACATTATTTTCAACCTCCATCTTTCTTAGTTCTGAGACTTCTATACATTCGTTGAAATAATAATAAATAAACTGTTTCCTCAACAGATGTATCTATTTTCCTGCATTCTTCCAAACCTTCGGCAAAATGCTCATAATCAAATATGAGTCTTTATTAGCAAAGGATTGCCGGAATTTTAGATGCTAAGTAGCAATTACCACTTTCGAATAACATCGGAAAACCCGAAAACTTCAGAGAGGTTTCATTTTTTTAATTAAACATTTAGAAAACTCCCGTGCACCACTAAGTATCATGGGGTATACAACACATTACATACAGAAATCACAGACACTACAGTCGGAGAACATCATTGCCCGAAACGGTATTCGAACCCAGGACGGGTGAGACGCGCTACATCTGTGACAGGACGTCGGCAAAACTAAAAAACTTCGGATTGCAGTGGTTTTTTCCTTTCTATATACAGTGGTACAAACAATTGAGGATACACCTTACTTTTACTTGATAAATCCAACTTACAATCCAAATAACACATTAACTAGAAGTGCAAACGTGTTTTTATTTTCACACGTAACAAAAGGGTTAATCTACAGTAAAAGTAACGAAAATCAACAAAAAAATATCTAAAACAAGAACAGCATAAAAAAAATTAATAAGCATTCCTTTAGAACAGTAAGATAATATTAAAAGAACACCGGAAATAGAAAAATAAAAACAAACGATTCAAAACGCTCAGGCAGATGTTTTCAGATTTTTTTATTTTTTATTTTTGGGCGGAAAAGTTAGTTTTTAATTAATAAAAAATTAACCACTCAATTAACCGGAATAAAAATTAGCCTATGTTCTTCTGTAGACTATAATCTATCTATGTGGTAAATTTCACCCTATTTCCTTCAACCGTTCTGGCGTGATTGACTAACGTCATCCATCCATCCAAACTTTCACATTTATTATAGTAGTATAGATTAAAAAAATTCACGTGTGAAAATAAAAACATGTTTACACTTCTAGTTAATGTGTTATTTGGATTGAAAGTTGGATTTATCAAGTAAAAGTAAGCTGTATCCTCAATAGTTTGTACCACTGTAGACTGAGATTGATCTAATAAATGCTGAGTTCTTTCTGTAAGTGCCATTCTAAAAATTTCTCCTCAGTCATGAATTGTTATTTTTTTTTATTTTGCGTGTTCTGAATAAGTAACAGAGTAATTTTTATGTTTAATCACCTGATAAATCTTCATAACGAGTAAAAAGAAGCTTGAAGCTAAAAAAAAAAGAAACAAAACAATTTTACGTCGGGTGGTGTAATCTGTCAAGAGATGATGATTCGCCAAAGAAAAAGAATACTTTTAGCTAATCTTTCATTCATTCTGACTAATGAATCAGGAGATGAAACTATAAATAATCAGGAGAGGAAGGGACGAGGAATCATCAAGTAATAACATGAGTTATTTTAATCATTTTTGAACAGAATGATTCTAGAATCGTTAGATTGATATCATGAAACCTTAAAAATTTTGTGGCTGCCTCAGGCAAAATTTACTTGGATATGGAGCTTTGTTTTTTTCGTATTTGGACTTGAAAAATATTCGCGAAAACACGAGCAAACGTGCAAAGTTTGTGAAATTTTCAGCATTTAATGATTGAGAACCGAATAGTAAAAATGAAAATAATAATAACAAGTTACGGTCATTTGCGATGTATTGCAAATTATCTAAAATTTGTAAAAAAGTTGCTTTAATAATATTTTTAAAGTTTAATAAAAAATAATATGAAAAAGAAGGATATTTTACATGTAGAAATTTGTCATAATTTTTATTTCAATAATCTAAAAATTATTCAATAATTATCAAAAAATTTCACATGCTTGATTTAAGCGTGAATTTTTGGATATATATTAAACTTTCGCTTAAAAACTTAATTTCTTTTAATAATATTGTTGAAAACTTAAGATATCATTATCAGAAATTTAGCTTCAAAAATTAATGAAAATAACAGTTTATGCTAAAAAAAGAAATACTATAGTGAATTAAAGTAAAATTTTTAGGCTGAAAACTGAAGGAATGTAATTTAAGAGTATATTTCGTGGAATAATAGTTTCCCGAACTTAATTTAATCACCTAACGTCTTTCAGTATTAAATGATGTTTAAAAAAACATGTTATTACACCTATTTCTTTGATATAAATAAAATTTGAAAACATAATATAGACTTAAAACTTTTCCTATTAGGAAAAGTTTTAAAAGATATAATATTTTAAAAGGGTATTAAAAATAAAATGCAAGATAAAATTATTTTTGGAATATATATATTAATTCTAATTACTTTCAGTGCTTTAGAATTCATAAGTATTTGAAAACATAATTTAAAAACTATTTTTTAAAAATTTAATTAAAGATCTACAAGTTTATCTCTATGTACTATTATCAAAAGTTCCAATCAAAGTTTTATAATCAAAAAATTGATTTTTAAAAATTCAATGTCTCTTAATGGTTTACACTAAGAAACTTTAATACTGAAGATAATAAAAGTAAATTTCTTAGCTGAAAGTATTTTTGAAATGTGCTTCAAAAAGAGCTGATTATTTGTTTACGTGTTTTATTCAGTTGATGTTATTATTTTGGTATTAAATGAAGACTTTAAAGATTATTGAAATTTCTTCAGCTTATAAAAAAAATTGAGTAATAATATATGACGTATCATTTAATTTTTATAAAAAATTTATTAAAATTGTAACGACTTAGTGAAAAATAGATGAAAAAAATAAAGATGTTTTCGAAATCTGTTTGAAATACTGCAATTTTGATAAAATGAAACTCATTTTTTTATTATAATAGTTTAAAATGAAATATAAACATTTAGAAGCGTAATATGAAATTTTTCTTTAAAAAATATATTATTACATATAAATGTATGTTATATATATATATATATATTTAAAAGTATCTAATATTGCAATCATAATTAATTGTCCTAATAGAATACAAATAACATCACAATTGGTATTGAGCGGTGCATTTTAAATGAATCAACAATTCATAGAACACATTCTGTTGTTTTTATAAAAATCTTTATTATTTGAAATCCAATCGATGCTTTTTCACTTACAAATACAGAATCACTGGTCACATTTGTTCTAAGCCGGTTTCTGAGAGCACAGGATCATTTCTACTTTCTTGCTCAATTCACGGTGTTGCCAGGATCTTATTGATCCAGGGTAAGTAATAAGAGATCCTGGAATATGTTCCCGGAACTCCCGGCTCGGCGCATTTGTATCCGAAAGAGACGACGCCGATGATGGACCAGACGCCGTCGTAGTCTTCGTGCAGAAGTGGGCCCCCTGAATCACCCTAAAAAGGAATTAAAAATTTAGTTTAAAAAGAAAGACTGGAATTCGAACTAAACACAATTCTCTTATTATAGTAGTGTTTCTGAAATTTTGGAAGATTAGTTGTGTTATTTTAAAGAAACAGTAGGGACGGACTTAGTAATTTTGAACCGAGGTCAGATGGCGAGGACGATACCTGAACTAGCATCCCGCTCTCCTACTTCCACTCCTCACCAGTGGCAAAGCATTTGAACCCTATGGGTTTAGCGTGCATCAGACCTGCTTACACTTCATTTTTTCTTCGGAATCAGATTTGGAACTTAAAATCTCCTGTTCCAAAGTCGGAATCTTATCACGAGGTCACCACGGCCTCTAATATTTTGGAAGGGGAGGTATTATTGTGATTAACTTTCTATGGTCTTTCATCTCCTATTTATCAGAAATTGAATTTAAATCTAAAATAGCTTAAGCCCTACAATGGACATGACACAAGCCTGACATATTTTATAGACAACTCAATTATATAGCACAAAACAAAGAAAATTAAAATTAAATCTGCTATGCATAATTCAATGTATCAAGTCAGAACATCATTTCTTGAACGTCCAAGCACCACGTGATCGTGCGAGTTAAATTATATTGTTATACTTGAATTGTTAAATTATTATTAATTGTTATTAATTATATTGTTAAATTATATTGTTATATTGTCTTGATTGTTTCATGGAATGAGTCACTTTAGTATTGCAAAGGATCCAAATAACTTTCAACGCATTTATTGTTTTAAAAACTATCACATTTCCTATTTATTTCATTTCATATCATCACTTGCTCAAAATGATATTTTTCTAGGTTTTATTTGCTGTAGTAATTAACTTAAATTTTTTAAATAAATCAGAGCTTTT
The DNA here is from genome assembly GCA_026289955.1 of Argiope argentata. NCBI lineage: Eukaryota > Metazoa > Arthropoda > Arachnida > Araneae > Araneidae > Argiope > Argiope argentata. The sequence goes on along the minus strand of JAOUZG010029736.1, from coordinate 3,210,047 downwards.
GTTAATGGGATGGAAACGTGTTATTAGAAGCTGATTTTTTGAGATGCTGGTGCAGATAATAAAATTTTTATTTTTCGCCTACAGATTTTTGTTGATGACATAAACATCATCCCAAAAACAACATCATGCTCTGATATAATAATAAATTCATCATATTAACAGTATATTTAGATAAAGATGGTTGATATGAGGCTATAGAATAACCGAATTAACAAAAAATAACGGATTAGCGAAAGTTCATTAGAAAACGTATTTCAGGAACAAAATATACATCTACTGAACAGAATATGCATAATTATACAGAAAATTATACTCTATGCATATATAATGAATATTACAAAATATAGTTCAAAATCTGAATCGCAACTTATTTTATACATCATAATAAGGTCATCGACTTCCGCACGTAATTGCTTTCCTTTTACAGTTCCCTCACGTGTTCCTAAACGCGGGAGGTCGGTTTTCTGTAGTATCAGATTACCACACATCAGTAACCAGATTACTTATTTCATAATGCAGCGACATATTTATAATTTTCCATGTTTTTTGATGAAGAATTTCAACATGGTGAGCTATTACTTTTAGGCAAAAAGTAATACAAATATCAGATATGACCAGATCCGAAATTATATATATATATATATATATATATATATATCGATTACTTTAAAAATAATTTATCTTAAATAAAACTGATGATATTTAAATAAAGTTGAATATTCGTAAAATTTACAGCCAATAAATCAATTATTATAATATTAATTAGTTAATTCTAAATAAGGATATATTTTAAGATGGATGTCATTAAATTTAATTTATTTGAAAAGAAAATACTATCATGCATAAACAATTTTATTTTTATTTTACTTGTTTTGTTTTTTTTTTAATTCAGAAGTAAATTTCATTGAAAAAGATCTAAAAATGGTCTCAATATTTTATTTTTATTTATTTTTTTCATTTTCCAACGTAAATTTTAAACGTATTAACTTTTTTCTTGCTTCTTCAGGCTACTTCTAAAATTTATAATTTTTCTATTTTGAATTATTTTGACATGAATATTTTTCAAATATTTTAAAAGCTTTTCTTTCCTTTCCATTTTTTTAAATTCATTGGGAGACTGGTTATTTTCATATATTTTGCATGAAAAATCGAGATAATGGGAATGTTTTTATTACAAATATGTATTACATGATGCGTAGTATTAGAGGTATTACTGATGATAGATGTAATTTGTAATACTGATGTGTAGTATTTTCATCAAATGCTTTTAAAATGTCTTTTCTGTATTAAATAATGAGTTTTTTTTGAATTACTGTTAAAGACGAACAGACTTAAATAATTCTTAAAAGCAGTTTGGAATTGGACCAGCAGTCAATATTTTCACACGTTCTCTGTTCTTGTCCTCGTATTCCGCTTTACAACAGAAGAAGGGATGCAGTAGCTTTTGAGGATAGACAAAGATAGACTATCCGATCCACCACGAAGGCACACGGATTAACTATAAAACTGAATCACTGAACTGCCACAACAGCAACACTGGAGGGAACTGTGGTTGAGTCCTAATGGTCATCACGGGCTACGGTACAAACCTCCCCGTAGGAAGTACGTTTCGTCATCGATGAGAGGAGTCTAACCCCCACCTATTAGCAGTGCCTGACTAAGGCAGGGGCATATAGGGTAGTTGTCCCGGGCTCCACATAATTGGGGCCCCCAAACCGAAATTAAATATTATTTTACATTTCCTTTTTTAATTAATCTTCTTCATTATTAAAATAGTGAAGCAGAGAGGGCCCCCAAAGAAGTGTTTGCCCCAGACCCCAACTAGGCTAAGTCGGATCCTGCCTATTAGTGTATTACTGTATTAGTGTACCTTCCAAGGGTGGCGAGGTCCAACTACCATTCCGGAAGCATCTCATCCTCATTACGAGGTATCCCCCGGGGGGATAGTTTCTGAGGATATGGGCCCCTGAGCATCGTGAGGGCAGAAGTCTGACTTCTATCTTACGCACGTCACAAACCCTCTTTATGGGACAGACTACATTTATACATTTCATTCATTCATATCAGATCGTAATTTAGATCTGGAACAGATAACGATCACCTCTGACCCAGTACCCCCAGTGGTATTACTCTCGCTTTGGAGGACTTTGTGACCATGACAGATTTGACGTGCGCCAGCCACCACACACACGGGGATTCTTCTTCTGGCGGGTTCAAACTCGCCACTCAAGTGATGCGAATCCAACGCCCTACCAACCAGGCTATCCCACCCCCATATATTCTCTACTAAATATATTTGTGTATTATTAATTGAGTGCTACTGACAAATGCGTTGTACTAATTGTATGCAAGTTACGAATGAGCCTATTAGAGTGCGATCTTTGACGATTCATTGCTACAATCTATTTAGTATAAAAATATAGTTTGTGCATTTTGGACACCTGTTTTTATAACCGATTGAAACTAATATTTGACTAAGAAGTAAAACTGTAGTCACCAAGTAACATTCCAGATACCATGTATTTATGAAATTGTGTTTCTAAGTTATCTCGTGTACAAGATATCTTGTGAAAGTATAATCCAATAAGCAGTTAACCACATGATGGATTGGGTTTCAAATTTGATGCATCTGTACACACATCTCTTAGGATGACTGAATATATATTAATACGATGACAACGAAACAAAGTGAGCTAGAAGGATGAAATTTAGTATACAGATTTCTAAGAAATAGATTTTCTTTGAAGGCATTTCGCACAGAATTTCATAGAAATTTACAGATTGGAAGAATAAACCATTTCTCAAACTTCATCCATCTAGCTTAGAGCGTTTTTGAGTTATCAGGTTCATAGTCACGCATATTTCTATAAATGTAATTTTACGACTCACAGAGGTCTAAAAGGTCGAAATTTGTCAAAATCTTAATTTCGATTTTTTTTTTCTAATGGTAAAAATCTTCTCGGTACTTCATACTGTAGAAAATAATAACGAAAAAAAAAAACGGTGTATTCATTTTTAAAAGAATAAATGATCAAAAAGAATGTTTGATTTTAAAACCGAATTGGACGTTTTCCCCGATTCACAGAAATGACAGAGACGAGAGGAAAGCTTGCCGGAAATGTTTTTATTCAGTTAAACTTTTCCATGCGCAGATGCAAAAGAAGATATGGCAACCATATTCAAGTAGGCGTGTTAGGAATAAAGAAGCAAGAAATATATTTGGATGTTCTTTTGAGGGGGAGGGGTAAAGAAATATATCAAAGGTCAGCCAATTCCGGCTCGTGCGGCGCATGCGCGCTGTCGTTGTGCCAGCGGAGAGAAAGGGAAGGGGTTGAATTGGGAAGAACTCTTCCCAATTGGGAAGCATTCAGATTTGAATTAGAAGTTTAACGAAGGTTGATAGACATTTAATTTTCAATGGATATTTACAAATATAACTCTTTTTTACATCTATCCGGCCATAGAAGTTTCTATTTTTTTTTAAGTGTAATTTTTTGATATTTTTTATCTAAGGTTGTTTTTTTTTTTCAATATTGTAGATTTAGATTTTAAAATAAAACCTTTCGCTTTGTTCTATTTTCTGTTATGAAAATGCCTCAGATTCCATTAAATCTCATTTCATTGCATGTTGAAAACATACAGTCCGTATCGTGCTTGGTGTATATAGTTAGTATCAACTGACAATATTTTTTTTAAAGCTCCGATACATTTAGAAATGTGGTGTGTCAATTTGAAATATCATCCACGCCGTTATGTGTCAATATTTCCTAAAATTAACACATTATTTTTATTTTTGCCGAAATACAGTTGCATAATTTTGTATAAATTATCAGAGAAAGTGGTCTCACAAAAACTTTCTCTCAAACTCGATCGATGCCATCCCCCTATCACTGCATAAAATTGGAGAACTTGGATAAGACCAGGACAGGTGTCGTCCTCGCCATCTCATCGCGGTTCAATTAGCGTTGCTTAACAACGGGACGTTAATATAACTGAACTAAAAACAAATAGTTCTATTACTTTATCAATCTGTAATAAGTGCCGTTCCGAATTCATGAAGAGCTTGCTTGATTGTCGGTTTGTCTGTTAGTATTCAAAGAAGGTTGATAATTCAAAAACTCTTTAATGTGAAAGTGTTCTCAAGCTGTTCGTCGATCTCCACTCCTCTAACAAATCGGCAAGATCAAATTCATAAACAATCGCTTCAAAAGACCTTCTTCCTCTTTTATCTGCCTGGCGACTCACAAACGATGACTGATGGCGCAAGCTGTGTTCTCTTCATTTCTGTGTTTCGCATCCGGTTTGACTTGAAAATAATTTTCTCTAACGAAGCAAGAACTTTATTGCGTGTGTGTGTAGAAAAGACAGTAGAATTTCATTTTTCAAAGCTTATGAAGTATATTAAATCATCATCAAATTAATAGCTGGCGTCCTGACATAGGGATAGCACGACTTCCTTGTGATCCGGGTGTTGGTTCGCGTCCCGATCAGGGCATGGCTTTCTGTGTTCTATCTGTGAAATGAGTGAATGTGCTCCCCTGTAAAAAGGGATTGTGCAAGCGAATGTTATGCATGAGTATCTAAGACGTACCCTTGGTTCTAGTTGACGCTATTTCAAAACAGGAAATGCGCCCTCGGCTTAAAATCGTTGATTGCATCAGAGAGCTAGACCATGGTAAGTGCCATTAAAAACAACAACAACAAGAAGTGTATAAGTGAAACTATGATAGCCCTTCCTATTGATATTTTTAATTTTCTATAGAGCCTCCCGCACTTTTCCTATGTCCTGCAAGGAAATACCATAGACATGAGGATGTAAGCCTCCGGAATGGTGGTTTGTTCCCGATGTGGATATAAAAAGGATGTGGGGCTGACATATCCCTATCAATGATGTGACATATCTACTACAGTAAGGGTTGAACCGTGATTGGTGTTGACCAAAAGATTCAATCTTAATTCCCGTCAGTGTTATCGCGGCAATCCAATCATTTTTATTTTTCTGTGTGCCTTTGGATCGGGAGAGGGGATTGGTTGATTGATTTAGTGGATCTTAATGGCGCAAAAACCATTTTTGATTATGCTGTGCCAAATGTATGGTATGAATTAAAATCTTGTTTTTTAAATTCTTAAATTTGAAATCTTATTATTTGTCATCAATATTTATGGTTTACGGTAAAAAGCAGTAAAAAAAAACTTTGAAATTGACTTATTTTTGATTAGATCAAATGGTAAAAACTAATAATTTTTAAGAAATAAAAATATTTGAGTAATTAAATTTGTGAAGAATGTCTTTTAAAATGATATAGAAAGATTGAAAGCACATGATGCATGGCGAAATAATTGAGAGAAATCAATTAGATTGTGTTGAACTGACAACAAGCATTGGCATTCTGTACATTGAAAGGCAAGTCCCTCCAATAACAAAGGACTGTGAGCGAATTGATTGTGGTCTATTCTTAATCGAGTAAGAATTGCATGATGATTTATGTTAGATAAAATGAGCCAACGATCAATAATGTCTTTAAATGAATGAAGGTTGAGATCTCATTTGCTTTGCCATTTTGAGTGGAGGTTGACTACAACGCATTTTTTCATATCATTGATATGAACAAGAGAATTTAAAATAGTAGTAGCAGATTTTGCTAAAATATTAGCCTGCTTATTGCCAGCTGTGTGAGAGGACATACAGAAAAGGAGAATAAAGGATCCATGTCATAAAAGACAATTGGACAATTCGAGAATTGGGTGGATCGGAGTAGCTGTTTATGGTTATATCCATTCCATGCAAAAATGAAAGTAAGCAGTCTTCCTACTCTTAAGGGCAGTGGTGGCTTGGTGGCAAGGTCTCTGCTTCAAGGGTAATGGTTAAAAACAGAGTTTCAAGATCGAAATCGCTGTGTAGTCATACAAGGCTTTCTAACGCTCCACGAACGCATGATGATTTAAACCATAAAACTAAGTGACGGGACCGCCGCAGTAGCTACATTGGCAGGAACTGTGGTTGAGTCCTGAAGTCCCATCATCGACCACGATGGAAAATGACCCGCCATCGATAGGAGTAGCCTAACCCCCCCCCCCTACTAGTGTACCCTCCAGCCTGGAGAGATCCAAATACTGTCTGTCCATGACAAGATCTCTGGCCAACAATCGTCTTTGTTTACGGCGGGCGTTATAGAAACAGGTTACTGTAGGAAGAGTCCATTTCGTAGAAGTAGAAATTCATTCAAGTTTCTTACGTTGGCGCGTTTAGAGCTTAATTGGCGGTATTTGATATAATGCCTTTAATTTTTGAACTGTGGCTAAAGCGAGAGGACAAATGAGAAATAGTTTTTTATCGCTTCATTTTTTTCACCAAGATAAAGAATACCCCCCCCCCAGACTTCTGTCCGATTCCATCCATTCAAAATGGATCCTCCCTATCGACACCTGTTTCTATAACGCCCGCCGTAAATATAGACGATTGTCGGCCAGAGATCTTGTTATGGACAGATAGTACCATGCTAGAAGCAAGCATCTCATTCTCATTTCGAGGTGCCCCTCGGGGGATAGAATTGTTGTGTAAGTCTGGTACCAGTTTAATTAGTCTGGGCCAAACAGTCTCTCTGGTGAAGTGTAAAAGCCTGGAGAGAGGGGTACCAAATTAAATGTCGTCCACGTCATCTAACAGCGATTAAGAATTACGAGGCTCGTCCCCAAATATCGATAGTATTATTTTAAAATTGGACATTAATTAAGCCAAACCAAATCCTGTTCTGAACCCCCCAAAAAATCAATTTTGAAGAAAGATATCATTCATTGACAGTAACATACAAAACATCTTTTCAACTTACTATGCAAGCGTCCTTTGTTCCATCCGGTACTCCAGCGCATATGTAGTAATCTCCGAAGTTTTCTGGCAGATTTCGCCTGGCTATTCTGGACATTATGTTCCTGCACTGCTCTTGTGGATAAATGATTAGATCGTCCACTCGTTGTAACACCTCCGTGCCCACTCCGACTGAAAAAAGTGATAGAAACGATTATATCTAATATATAAAAAGAAATTTTTACCTTTTCGTTCCTTTTACCGTTCAACCGATTGCAATGAAATTTTGCCAACTTATTACTTGCATCTGCGCGAAGGTTTTATTTTAAAACTGGCAAAACTTTAAAGGCAAGTCATACCAGACTCTCTGACCCGCCACGAAATCTGAATGACCGGACCGTCGCTACATTAACACAGGCAGAAACTGTGGTTGAGTCCTAAGTGCCACCACCTGCCCCAGTACAACTCTTTCCGTAGGGAGTACGCCTCGTCATCAATAAGAGGAATCTACCCCCCCCCCCCCTCTATTTATGTACCTTCCCGGTTGGCTATGCCCAATCACCATGCCTGAAGCCTCTCATCCTCATTTTGAGGTGTATCCCCCGGAGGGTTAACTGTAAACGCACATGTCATTAGGAGATAATAACATGTATATAGAACAAATTTATTATCTTTAATGTCAGTTGAAATCCAGAACATTTAGTGCAAGTGCTAATTTTTTTCTTCTCCTTAATGAATAGTCACAGGACGCATTGGCACTCAGAGTGCACAATATTTCCAATGTTGCAAACCGTGCGTATTATTCAGAGTTTATGTCACACAAACAAAATAGAAGTATTATTATCAATGCCGATCAAGTTATATATAATGGGAATTTTCCAGAACGAACAGTAATTTTTCTACTATTTATTCAGAGAATAGACAAAACGATATATCGGTTATAAAAGCGTATGTCGTGGTGATTGCTTCGACAAAAAATATTGTTACAAGCGGGTGAACGCTGCTGAGAAGCGCCAAAGGGAGAGCGATTGGCGACAGGAAAAGTCTGGTATCCACTGGATCGCTCGCGGTGATTTCCGAAGCTTCGCGTCTCGCTCGCCCGGCTCTATATGGGACGGGTTGACGCAATCGGCAGTTTTTCCTCTCTCAGAAGAGAAGCGTCTCGCTGGACTAGCGGATTACTTTTCTCTCTTGTTATTAGTGAGCTGTGTTTACGTTTGCTGTTAACGTTGTGTTATTGAGTTCGCTGTGATTTACTGTTGGCTGTGCTATACGATATCTGGTTTGCACTCTATGTTTATTGTGGGCAAAGCTTGCATTATCGCTGTAAGTGACTGTTGACTGCTGGATTGTTTTCATCTGAAGGTTTCCTTTATCAAATCATCCTGTAAACAGCTGTATATAAATCTGTTTTTGCTGTCCTCAAATAATGTTCATTCAATCCGAATCCCTTAAGCTAAAAACGTAACAATTTGTCTGCAAACGTTCGTCGTTTAGTAGATCTATCAGATCAGCATATAGAAATAAGCCAATTCGACCGTCTCAGACAAGCGAGCAATGAAAAAAAGCAAAATCTCTCAAAGTATATCAAGATCAACATGCAACATGAATTGAAGGCAACTTTTATATGCTACCTTATCACAAGACCAAAAGAATCAATATACAACAAGAAGTGATGTAATCATTACTAACATAAAGTCGGTTGGAGAAGATTTGCTCATTTCACGCATTCCCATTATTCCCACTGACATGCCTTTTAATTTCAAACAACTGAAGTTTGACTTAAATTCTCGATCATTATCAACAAGGCGTAATGTCAGTCACTTCAAGTGTGCGGGTTAAACCTATAAAATCAATGTTTTTCTCATAGAAGGTTGTATGTAGAGGGTTACGAGTAGGACAACCAAGAAACGTATTTGTTTCTGCTGAAGATGGAAAGAAAAATAATATTGTCTACCTTAAAGCACTTAAATAATAAAATCAAAAAGCAGAATAGAATTTTTGTCTTTTTTTCTTTTATACACCATTAATTTTCAATGAATGTGTTCATTTGCAATAAGAAAATAAATATCATTCTTTTTATCATTCCTAATTAAATATAGCAGCTATTTTAAATTTCAAACGATATTTCCAAAATTAATTCTTTTGCGGCAACGAACCGAGTACCAGATAGTGTATTATAAATAAAGTATTTACAGTTAGAGGCAGCCTCAAAACCTCAAACCGCAATGCGTGGAAAGATTCCCAGAAAACGTAGCCGATCGATAATGAAGTATGTTTTTCTGCGTAGGCCTCGGAAGTTTCAAATTTCTTCAATTTCAAAGAGTACGTTATATAAAAGGCTGCATATCATAAAAACATCAAAAATCAATAGGATTCTTAGGAATTTTACTAATGCGATTAGAGAATGAATTCTTTTAAAGAAATATTAAATGTGTGGATTAAATATATTAGAATATTTACTTTAAAAAATCTGAAATATTATGATAAGTTAAAGCTAGAACCGAAAGAATTTCAAGAAATTAAAAATATAACTTTTGAGTATTCATTTTCATTGTATAACGCACTGATTGCTAGTGTTTATAGATTAATGTTCATATTATATATAATAGCTGAACCAAAACAGAAGTAAAAAATGAGAATAAAACTATAGTGTAGCTGTAGGAATAAACCAAAAGTAAAACCAATAAAAAAAGAAATCAAGCCTGACGACTTTCTCAAGGGTCATTATCAGGCAGGGATTCGGAAAAAAAAGGTGGAATTTTTTTCTGTATGGTCTAAAAAGAATTAACCCTTTTTGTGACCCGAAAAATTCCACGTCCCAAATTATAAGAGAAGCATCATATTTTGATAATATAAAATCAAATGACAATTATAAAAAAACAAATAAAGAGATTCACAATAATAAATTCTAGAAAGAAGAAATAAAGAATAAAATAAAAAAAACTATACACAATAAAAAATAATCAGATATTTGTAATAAAAAATAAAAAAATCCAAGAACATACTAGTAGTCATTAGATTTACAATGGGAAACATCATATATATTTATACCTAATGAGCCTAACGTTCATATCATTAAATATTTTAGATATAATGGACCAGACATGATAATACAAAGCTGGTAGTATTATATTTTTAAATTTTCGCGGTCTTGTTTGTCTGGGGGATAAATCTCAAGTTTTAAATTCCCCACTTTCATCGAATGAAATTTTATATTGAATTGCATTTACAGTATACTCATCATTCTCGGCCTAATGTTGTGGAAGGCAGGCCGTGTAACAACAACAAAAAAATATTTAAATGAAATCTGCTATGCATATTTCAATGTATCATGTCAGAACATCCTTCCTTGAACGGACAAGCACCACGTGCGCGTGCGAGTTAAATTATATCTTTATTCATTTTTAATTGTTTCATTGAACGAGTCACTTTAGCATTGCAGACGATCCAAAAAAACTTTGTCCCACATTTATTGTTTGAAAAAATATCGCATTTCCTTTTTATTTCATTTCATATAATCACGTGCTCAAGATATTTTTTTAGGTTTTATTTGCTTTAGTCATTAACTTATTTTGTTTAATCAGAGCTTTTGTAAATGCAATGGCAACGCGTTATTAAAAGCCGATTTTTTTTTTGAGATACTTGTGCAGATAATAACATTTCAATATTTCACCTACGGTTGTTTTTTTTTAAAGTTTTTACCTACGGATTTTGGTGACGACACAAACTTCATTTCCAAAATAGCATCATGTTCTGGCGTGATAAAAAATCGAATAGGCTGGAGTTCTGTGAATTCATTTATTTCACCGCCAATACCAAAAGACAAAATTTTATACAAAAGCTCACTATCATAATATTTATTTTCTTACTTCTCATTGAGTACTGAGTCCTCCATTTATCTCAAGCCGTGTAGAAAGTGAACATAGATACGGCCCGTTGAATCACATAAGCAGATTCCGGTAACGAGCCGAATTAAAATAAAAAGGTACTGTACTGGTACTTTATATATGCTTATATACTATACTGCGCATTTTAAGAATTCATTAGAGAAAAACTAAGTTGACGAATATGAACTGTTTACATTTTATTATAAACTCTGTAATGCCTAACTTAACCCATTCGTTACCAACCACGAATATACTCGTGGTTGGCAGGGTAATACCCATTGCCAGCACGAATATACACGTGATACTTTCAATATATTATAACGTACAACTTGTCAAAATTGTAGAATTTTTATGGCCGCAAACATAAATATACATGTGTAAAAACTTGAAAACAAATCTACAAATAAGTTGTTTTTACAAAAATCGTGTTTTATTTAACCCATCCGTTGCCAAGCCTAAATTGTACGAGGTTATTTCCATTGCCAACCACGAGTATACTCGTGTTTTATTTTTATACATGTAAATGATTATTTATGACAAAATATGTGTTTTTATTTTGAAATAATAAAACTCAAGCAATAATACCCAAAACAGAAATGTCAATATTTTTCATACGGGCCTCATACAATTTAGGCTTAGCAGCGAATGGGATAAATGCAAGAAACACGAACAAAACATGAACATAAATCAAAAGCCTAGTTATTAAGAAAATTGACTCAAACTGTTTTTTATATTTTACTGATAAATAATTACACGGATATAAAGCAATAACTCTAAGATGAGAGTCAAAACTTATAATTAAAAAAAAATACACGCAGTCTCCCTTATTTAATTAGAATAAAAGAAAACTGGGCCAGATAGTTGTGAACCGGATTAATGGATGTCACGATAGTTGTAAAATCGCCGTCATTTGATACGTGAGAATGTCCAGAGTATGAAAAATTATGAACAATGGTTTTTGTGCTATTTTTAGAGGACACCACAGTTTTAAGTTACATTAATGCTAATTTTAAATTCCTATTTTATCCATTACACAAATGACTGTAGCATATTACATTATTTATTATTATTATCATGTCAGAACATGATATTGCTTTGGGAATGAGGTTTTCTGGCGTCAGCAAAAATCTATAGGCGGAAAACAAACATTTTAATCCGTAGGTGAAAAATTTAAATTTTATTTTCTGCAAGAGCATCTCAAAAAAATTAGTTTTTAACAATGCGTTGCCATCGCATTTACAAAAGCTCTGATTTTAAAAAATAAGTTAATGGCTGCAGCAAATAAAACTCAGAACGATGTCATTTTGAGCGCATAATTATATGAAATGAAATAAAAAGGTAATGGGATATTTTTTTAAACAATAAATGCGAGACGAAGTTTTTTTTTTTTTTGGATCGTTTGCCATACTAAAGTGACTCATTCGATGAAACGATTAAAATGAATAAGAATATAATTTAACTTTCACGAGCACGTGATGCTTGGCCGTTCAAAAAATGATGTTCTGACATGATACATGGAAATATGCACAGCAGATTTCATTTAAATCTTTTTTATTATTACTAAGCACAGAAATTATACAGTGTAATTTTTAAATTAAATAGTATGTCTTTGCAGAAAGTTTACCATTTTCTAAATAATTATATTTGTAGTTGTTAATTATTTTTAATTATTAAGTATTTTCCTATTTATTTGGAGCAAGATTTCTGAATGAATAAGAAACACAATACTAAAAATATTTAAAATTCAGTAAACGGACTTTTTATAATAATTTATTTTCCAAAAGTCTGTCCGAGGTTATTTGTACAATGTCAAGTACCAGTCTAATCTAATTCCGAATAGTTTATTTAAAGTTATAAGTAATCAAAATTCCAGATTCTGTAATAATCAAAATAAATGTAGAATACAATAAATAAATTTTTGAACTCAATAACAACATTTTCGTGAAAGCATAAAAATCCTTTAATTGCCGGCCGGCTCGTGCTGTGTCGTCATGGAAACCCAGGGAGCTCCAAACTCAAAAGGAGGATCGAGTTTCAAAATTAAACAAGCAAAATGTACTGCTCATTCCAGTAATCCTTGGACCACCTCTTGTCGACGATTCCATCTCACCAAGGGGTAATACGCGGAAAGATGAGCATATTTCTGGAATTCTTTGATCCAGATTTCGTCTTAATTAGATACTTTTTTATTCGATTTTTTTCATGTATATGTGAGTTTTGTATCGTTCCTAATCGTATTATTTTATTTTAACTCAATCTGCGAGTAATCCGAGTTGTTTTTGTTGTTATATGTAAACAACTCCTTTCATTTTCCTCTCACCCCTATTTTGAGGTATTGAACTCATCTTAGAACATGCGCAATATATCGGAGGGTTTTAGAATCCATTAGCTAACTCGGAGGAATCATGTTACCATGAATCGATTCTTTTGCAACGTGGGTTGATTTTATGAAATTAAAACAGTATAGTCTTCGGATCAGAATTATATATTTTATTATTGAATATTCTGAATAAACCTTCGTCAAATGAATCCATTGTTTCACAATAACCAAACATGTCGAAAATTACAGGAAGTAGAAAGATTTATTTCGCATCAATAGAAGGAAAAATTAAGAAAGTTTGCGGGAGAGATATGTCCCCAAGGTAGTATAAATGTGCTATCTTGAAAGAATTGTAAAATTACCCAAAAAGAATATTTAATTATTTTGGTCATTAAAGCAGAGTTACACACACTGTTTGATTAGTCTGTTACAAAATTATTTACGGCCTTCAAATTATTATTTTTTTACCTAACAACAATCACTTCTCTGATATTTCTCTGGAGGATCGAGTTTTGGAGTTACGAAATAATAAATACTTGAATTGATTTTAATAAAAATGAATAGCAAACTATGATTTCAGAATGAATTTCATGTGCACATTTGTCTTTTTCTTTTAATCAGCTAACTATTTTAACCTCTTCGGAAAATGCGGATTTTAATTGTGTCGCAAAAATTAAGCAATTACGAGTATACTCGTAAAAAACAAGTATGTGTAACATGAAATTATGTTTTAATGAAATGATTTTTATATTTATCAATACCTATTATTAGTTCACAGTCTCCCTATATATATGTATATATATAAAACAAGATGTTTATATTTATATACACCTTGTTCAAATTTTCAATCTAATAATAAAATACGTTGTGAAAGAATAAATAAAATACTTTTAAATAAATCGTTTATAAAATACTTTTTATTCATCCAATCAAGTTCAAATATATATTTTAAAACTTGTAGTGAATGGCACTTGATGTTAATACAGTTTTTCAAATATTAACGTCTTCATTTGATGATTAAGTTTTAATTAATTAAAAATGAACTTAACTTTCAAGCCAAAAATATTAATTTCCCCACCACCAAAAGAGTAAGGCTTCAGTTTCTTTTTTTCTCCACGCTAATGAGGCCAGGCTTAACACGCTTTTGATCGATTATTCAAACGATTCTGTTTATTTTCTTAGTACTTGATGCTTTAAAACTAAACATGGTTAATTAATTGATTTTTATTATTCATTTTGAAGTACTTTCGCATTGAAATAAAGCAGAATAAGGGAAATTAAATATTTCTAATTCACATCGCATTGCACCAACGGACGTAAAAAATTCACGCGCTTGCGTTGACCTCAATATATTGCAACTGTATATAATTTCGATTTGGCATTTGTAATTGAAGTTGCTGTTTATTTTTTTTTTTTCAATTCCTATTATTAGTTCACACTCTCCCTATATATACCTTGCTCAAATTTTCAATCGTTAATTAAAATACTTTTTATTTCTCCACTCCAGTTAAAATACAATTTTTAAGAACTTGTAGTGGGTGATACTCGATGTTAAAAGAGTTTTTTCAAGTATTAATTCATTGATTAATTTTTTATTAATAATTAATTGAATTAATGCTTAGTACTTAGCGGTTTGTAATTAGTCTTAGGAGTCTGTAATGAAAATTGAAATAAACAGGAAGTAACTCAATCAGTAAAATCCAAGGATTTTCAGTATTTTTCACGTGAAGGTGAAGAATGAGAGCTCAATTATTGCGAAAACTATTTTTGATTAATTATTTATATCAATTATAATTATTTAATAAAAAGTTACTAAATTTTTTTCTTTGTTTATCCAAGTAGGAATTGACTTAAATTTTGTTTGCTTGTTTATTTCAATAATCATATTTATTTATTTACTTAAACTAATATACATTTTTTACAAATGAACCATAAAAAATACCTCCTCTTGAAAACATGTCAAAAGAATACTAAAGGTCCCTTTTTATTAATAGGCGAGCTACTTATTGAGTAGGCTAAAACAATTTACAGTTGCCCTGTTGCTTCTGGGATGTCTAATACAGCACAGTGAAACAAAAAAAAATCATATTATATGAACACTTTTTATACTAATTATTTATACCTTATTTGTTCCTTTAATTCCAACTTGACAAAAAAATATTTTAAACATCTTGAAATTAACAAATATATTTGTGTTTACTAAAATTGTAATTCAAGATGCAAATTGTCACTTCTTATTAATCCTGACGAATAAATTCGTCATAATATAAATGTACTTTTTCCATGAACGAGTAAACTCGTCAAAAACATTTAACTGGTTAAGAAATTCTAAAATGAAAGTTATTCGAAATAATCTTCCGATGTCTTATCGAAGGAGTAGAATTAATTTATGACAAATTGCGATGGCAATTATTTACGTGTAAGAGAACTATTTTCTGAGAACTGTGACGTCAAGATGAAAAATCAATAATTTAGCTGAATAATGCTTTATCGTGGCTACTGTCAATAAAGTGCTCGATACGTAAGCTGGTAGAAAGGTATTGTCTGCTCTGATAATTTTAGAGTTACTAAATTTGATTTGTATTATCATGTCAGAATGTGAGACTGTTTTGGGAAAGAGGTTTTTTGGCGTCAATAAAAATCTGTAGGTGGAAAATAAAAAAATTCCTAGGCTAAAAATAAAAATTTTATTATCCACACGAGCATCTCAGAAAATCAGCTTTTAATAAAGCGCTAACATTACATTAACAAAAGCCCTGATTAAAAAAATAAGTTGATTACTGCAGCAAATAAAGCCTAGAAAAATTTCATTTTGATTACGCGATTATACGAAATGAAATAAATAGGAAATGTGATATTTTTTTTAAAAACAATAAATGCGAGACAAACTTTTTGGGATCCCTTGCAATACCAAAGTGACTCATTCAATGAAACAATGAAAATGAATAAAAATATAATTTAACTTGCACGACTTATTTAACTTGGCCGCTCAAGAAATGATGTTCTAACATAATACATTGAAATATTCGTAGCAGATTTCATTTTAATCTTTTTACCACTCAAATTTGTAAACGAATTTTAAATAATTTTAAATGCTAGCGGTTTCAGAGATCTAATAATGACACTTTGAATTAAAGATTGGTAAATTCCTGTTTCGAAAACATATTAGTGCATGGATTTGTTGTTTTAGTCGAGGGTTAAATGTCATTCCGCTTTTGTAAAATGAAAATTTCATGAGGGAAGGGGTGCTTATTCAGATGTTGTCATTGACATATGAACACAGTTAAAAATTACAAGGTTTTTCCCAATATCAAGTTATTGTCAAGTCAAGATAGATGCCAGGTATTAATAGAGTTTACGAATCATTGATTTAGAAAATTATTATATCAAACAACTATAAATACAGTCAAACCTCGCTTGACAAGCATCTCATTTCAGATAACAATCAAAACAAAATTTTAAAAAGTTACTCTCTTAATGAGCGTTGTTTCGCAGAATGAATAGCAAGGAGACACCGTGAAGTCATATATTGGCCTAAATCAAACAATACAAAGTGCTTGTTTTAAGGAAACCCTCATATCTTCATGGGGGAAATTTTGGCAGATACCATTTTCGAAGGGGTTTTCAACCCAAGGGGTTCAGCAAGTGTCTGAGGCGCCTTAATGGAAGAAATTTTGTCTTTGGCTAAGACAAAATCTCTTCGATGGTAGAGGTGGATAACAACATCTATAAGCCGGTGGAAGATCTTAGCCAGAAGTATCGAAGTACGTATGAAGTTGCATTCTGTGTCACAGCAAAAAGTTGCTGCGGAGATTCGGTCAAAAAAATGGCAGAAATAATAGACGCAATAGAACAGTAATCCTCCTCCAGAATAAGAAAATTCTGAAATAATAGGAAATTTTTGCATCGTTCTTTGAAAATCCTCACCTCCATAAAGCAATGTGTTCTAAACAAATACATTTAACGATAATGCTTTGTCTAATATATGCTAAATTGAGTAGTTTTTGAACCAATGTCTTAAGACAATTTTTTTGTACCGAAACATTTATTTTAAATAATAAATCATGTTTTTATGAGTTTCTTTGAGTATTATTATTATTGTTTTCGGAATATAAAGCTTTGTTTTATTTTACATGTATTCTTACGGTATTGTTTCGTTTGATGAGTATTTCGCATTACGAATCAGATTTGGGAACGAATTAAGATCCTTAAAGGAGGCTTCAATGTAAACGAAGGAATCTCAGTTTAACCTTTTCAAAGGCCATTTCTTTCCAGTCATGGTATATTAAAATAGTTTTAGAATTAAGATTGGCTTAAGTAAAGTAATTTATTAAGCTTATTAAATACATTTATTTTTATTCATTAATATGGTTAGTAATTAAGTAACAAATCAAGATATACCATTGTATGTGAGATGAGGAACCGAAACATCCAAGTTTTTATCTAATTTCAAGATTTGTCAAAACTTGGGCCAATCTACATAATTTAATACAAAAACTGGAAAATCTGGTGGGAAGCATACTTCCCACGGCCCTTGAAAGGGTTAATAAAAACAAATATCTCAACCACTTACATTTTCGTTTCTCAGAATGGAATGAAGTGTCTCCCCATCCAAGCACAGTGGCGTTCTCTCCCACCCCTGCGGGGTCGTAGTGGGGGATGCAGGCGGGCACGAATGAGCTCAGGGGCTGCTCCAACCTGAGGATGGCGAGATCATTGCAATAGCATTCCATGGTGAACCCTTCGTGGACGAAGAGTTTCTTCACAGGGAGGAGCCTCTCAGGGGGGGTTGGCCTTTTGTCCCACCTGTACTGACTGCCAATCACTACCCCAAAACGAGAACGGTTTCTGAAAAATCAAATGTGAAATTATATAATGTCGTCACCCAGAAAAATGTGAGTTTCTCGATGATGCCAAGCTGCGAACGTAAAAGTAAAGTCTATTTTGTTTTCAGATACATCAATATTTACAAAGTTCTTTTTTAGTAGCAAGATATAATTGGTACAATATTCGTTTATAGTACAAAATGATCACAATTCAAAATTAATATTTCTCCAAAAAACATGCAATACTCTTATTTTAATTCTGAAATATTATTTTTGAACCGGCAAACTATATCCTTCCCTTCAATCACAGTCATTTTGTCACTCTTTAATTAACTTTTTTGTCCTTTATTACTGAAAGCTTAATTTTTTTTAATTCTTTAATTTTCTTTTCTTTTTTTACTTATGCTAAGATTTAAGTGTCAAATTTGGACTCATTCGGTTTAAATATTTTTTTTCTATAAACATTATGTTTTCCTTTGTTGTTCTCGTGTTCCGCTTTACAACGGAAGAAGGGATGCAGTACCTCTGTGAGTATGAACCCCTGAGAACCCGTGGACAGAGAGCTTCTAGCTCACACACTTCACAAACATTTTTCAAACTTCATGCATGCATCTCATTCATTCATCCACAGATCGTAATTTAGATCTGAAATAGAGAACGATCACTTCTGACCCGGTACCCTCAGTGGTATTACTCTCGACATGGAGTACTTTATGACCACGACAGATTTAACGTGCGCCAGTCACCACACACATACACAGAGAGACTCTTCGGCTGGCGGGTTCGAAGTCGCAGTCTAAGGGATGAGAATCCAATGCCCTATCAACCAGACCCTTTGTTTCCCTCTAATAGAAAGAATCATCATTTCATTTCTGTTGTGGTTCAGAAGTATGAAGTGTATCATTGTTGAAAATGTGATATGCTCTTCGTTATTATTCCCGATAAGAAACTAATTTATTAATTTTTCTGATTTCTTTTTCTAATTTATTGCATATTTATCAAAATGTGTTACTTTATAATATTATATAACTTATTAGTTTATAGTAATTTATGTTTAACTACTCAAATATATCAGTTTATAAATTATTTGAATCATTTATACTTGAAAATTAATGAGGAAGCACTTTATAGGGAGTATCCAGCAATCTATAATATGATATGGGCTGTGCCTCGTGTAATAGATAATTTATGTTACTTTCAAACACTTCAGACCAAGAAGTTTTTAGTTTTATTTTGTTGGGTTCCTAGCCAAGTTGGAATTTCAGGCAATGAAGACGCTGACTGCTCTGACAAGGCAGTTTCTAATTTATGATAGACATCAATTCCATATCGTGATTTAAAACTGAAAACTGACTGTTTTGTATAAAAATCAGACGCTCATTAAGCCATCTTTAAGACTTATTTGAAGAATTTCAGAAAACCCTATACAATAAGCTTAAAAAAATACATATATTTTGTTCAACTGAAATAAACTTGTTATTAAAAAATTAATATTGACTTTTATTTCCTTTTGCTTTCTCAGAAAATGTTTTCATCTTACTATTGCTCTCTGGGGAGCTCCTACATCTAAGCAGAGGTTGCACAAAATGTTATATAGTTTTCTGCAGAATTAAAAGCTCAGACACTTTTAATTCAGTTTTGTATTTCTTATGTGTGTGAATTGTTGATATTTGTAATCAGGATTGTTGATATTTGTAAATATTGTTGTTGTATTTCTTATGTGTGTGAATTGTTGATATTTGTAATCAGGGAATCGTACCAGTGGGAGTGTATAACACGAACCTTCCTCGCGCATTCTCTAATAAAATTTTTATCCTCCCATCCACCGCATAAAATTGTGAAACTTATAAGGGCGTGACACTGATGAACAACAGACAAGTAAGAAGATATTTGTTAGATGTTTGACGAGAATCTCTTCGTATACATGATGGCTAGTACACGCATAGATCTATCTTAAGTCCTCCAAGTCGAGACAATACTATTGGGAGGGGTGCTGGAACAGAGGTGATAGTTCTCGGATTCAGGTCTAAATTACGATGTAGGGATGAAATGTATGAATTAAGTCCACCCCGTGAAAAGGGTTGAGACGCATGTGTAGCTAAGCCAAACTTTTGGCTCCAGATGGCGCTGCTGAAAAATGAGAGGCTAAAATTGAGCTTAAAACCACTGACTTCGTCAACGGCTTTGTCTATGGCAAGATTCATAAGAAACAACAGCAAAAACAAGAACGAGAATCTATATTTTTACTGAAACAATCTCGAGAATCTATACTTTGGATGCCTTTTTGCAGATTGATTGACACCCAATTTTAATACAAATCAAGAAATGTAGGTTTGGATTAAAGCATGCTAGTTGTTAAAGAGAACATTATAATGTGCTCTGTTCGAGGCCATCAATGGCTATAAGATAAGTGTTCCTTGACATAATCTTTTCATAGAATCACAACTTTATTATCTCTTTTTTTTTATTTTCAGAAATATTTGACTATTACTTTTGGGACAATTACTCCACAGAAAGGTGATATACATCGTATAAGACGAACGTGATTTCGAAATTCTTTGTTAAGCCTCATTATTTATTTTTTTATTTTTCAGTTCTCTTTCTACTTGTTATTTGAACTATATTATTTTAATATAATTCAAAAATTTTGCATTTGTTGTTCATTTGGCTAAATCAAATTTTTGGGCTATCCACGGTTGCATGCCCTAATATTCCGCTAATAAACTGAGTTTTCTTCATTTTTAAATAAAAATAAGTATCTTCTCCTCCACATCTGACTCTATTTTTACTTTGATGAAATCGATACCTTCTGGTAATGGCGGATTTCTGATTGGGCATTTGTTGAGACAGCCAGCTGAGGAAGCTAATGACTTGTCTTTAAAAATATTAATTGCTATCAGTCTATAAATTGAAAACAACAACAAATACTATAAAAAACAAAATATTAAGACTACTTTATGTGGTTGTACAAAATTATAAAAATATTTGCAAAAGGAATTAAATTTAATCAATTATTTATTTACAGTAATTTCGAATAATAATTATTCATTTAACTCATTGTGTTACAGTTCAATTGACAAGTTGTACAAAATAGTATAACTTTGTAATAATATAATAATATTTTTGAAATCTTTGTTTTATGTTGTTACTTCCTTATAATATCATAACAATTAACGTATTTATTCTTAAGGAAAAAAATCATTAACTAATAAACATGATTTTCAAGCAATTTGTATTAATTTTTTTCTACGATATACATGTAATGATATTTCCTAATCTGATTTAAATACTGATTAATTTACTGATTTCTATCTTAATTGAACCCTATTAATTTCCTTCTAAAATGTCTCCTGTCCTGATCCAATTTCAATTTTTTTTCAATCACTTTCAACACGCTCTTTACAAAAGGCTTAATTCTGCATATTCTCAAGCTCTGATGGAAGGATTAAAAAAATTTTATGTTTCGCATATTTTTTTAAAAGTACCTAAATTTCCCTATCCTAAATAGACACTGTCAAAGAAATTCCTGTCAAATCTTTGTAAAAACCATGGAAAGGAACATTTCGTTTTTTTTTTGTTTTTCTATCCTTATGTCGTAATGTATATTGATATATTTTATGTACTTAATATATCCCTTGGAATGTAATAAATCATCTAAAATTTCAAAAGTGTCTTCAGTTCGCCATTAATCTGCTGAAATCTATTCACTTTCGTGCATATTGTTACAAGCGGGCGAAACGCGTGCCGAAGGTGAAAACGTTGGCGGCGCTTCACAAGGAGCTTCGCGACAACCGAGTTGATTTGGCGAGGGGAATATTCTGGTAGCCCCCAGACAATGCTAGGTGCGCTGCGTGTCTTCTCGTGCGGACTTGCTTGGCTATATAAGGGACGGGCTACCGCATTCGGCAGTTCCTCTCTCTCGGAAGAGAAGCGTTTCGCTGGACTAGCAGATTCTCGCTTATTATTAGTGAGCTGTGTTTGCGTTTGCTGTTAACGTTGTGTTATTGAGCTGACTGTGATTTACTGTTTGCTGTGCTATACGATTACTGTTTGGCAGACTGTGTTTATTGTGAGTAAGGCTTGCATTTAAGCTGTAAGTGACTGATTACTGCTGGTTTGTGTTTATCTGAAGTTTTACTTTATCAAGTCATCCTGTAAATAGCTGTAAATAAATTTGTTTGTGCTGTCTTCAAATAAATTCCATTCAATCCGAGCACGCTACACTAAAAGCGTAACAATGTATATTAAAAAAAACAATTGAATAAGAACTTATGTCTTTTCATAAGTCATCAAATAGAGAAAAATTAATCAATATGTAAATGAAATGTTTCAGTTTAATTTTAAAAATTGTGTAAATGTGAAATTAATTGATCAGTAATTAAAAGAGGTACTTTTTAATGTTTCGACGTCCTGGCTCTGATGTAGGCATGTCTTCCCCATGATCTGGACGTCATAGGTTCAAGTCTAGATTCGGGCATTGTTGTTTTTCATATGCTCCATCTGTGAGATGTGTGAATGCCCCCCCCCGTGTATAGAGGAGCTGTGCAAACGAATGTGACGCGTGAGTAACTATGACTCACTTTTGGCCCTACTTAGAGCTACTAAAAACAAAAAAAGCATCCTCGGCTTAAAATCACTGACTGTGTTAGCAAGCTTGTCCATGGGAAGTGCCATTAGAAGCACCATCAACTTTATAATGCGCACTGCCTAGTTGCTAAGCAATACATCCCTACATCTAAATGCATATAGTCTTTTAACGGATCTACAAAAGCGCGGGAAATTTCTGTGTCTCTGAATAGACATTATCAATATAATTTTTAGTAAAAGTTATAGAGATTACAAAAATCTACTGACTTTCCATTTGCTACAACAGATGGTGTTACTTTATTGGCATCAAGGTATATTTTTCATGATCCATCTGGGGGGGAGGGAGTCATTATTAGATGGTATATTCTCAGTGAGTGTCGGGCATTTTCGCGTTAGCTTGTTTTGTCTTTCGAAATGTGGAACATATAATATAATTAAACTAAACTGGTCTATTGTTTTCATACACTTCATAACGAAGTTATAAAGATTCCCGTCCCTCTACAAAGAATGGTTCCAGTTGAATTAAAGAAATATTTTCAAGCAAACTATTTAGAATTCTTTAAAGTTTATGATCACAACGGTCTTTTGGTTTAACCACATCGGAAATTTGTCCGAAGAGTATTAAATTAAGAAAGTATTATAAAGGCTCTATGTTTGGTAAAAATTTATGCCAATGTTTTACGACAAAATAATAATAATAATAATAAAAGTCGAAACAAATTGTAGCGTAGAAAAAGTTTAACACTTACCTATATCTGGCAAAGCAATGTGCAGCTGACACAATGTGTTGAGAGTCAAATAAAGTACCTCCACATATGAATTTCATGGAATTTATATCATATATACCAACCTGCGCAAAAAGAAAATATTTTTAGTTGGGTTATTCTCTAATTCCTAAAAGTAATGTTTAAAAACTACGAACCATTAATTTCAAAATAAATAAAGGATATTCGAACCTTTAGTCTAAAACATAGTAGCAACCTTAATTGGCCTATCTTTATTTTTTAAAATTAACTCTTAAATATATAGCAATGATGGTCTACACACAAAAAATGAATTTATACCATTCCAGCACGGGTAAAGTAGTTAAAATAGCAAGTATCATTATAAAATTTTTATAAAATTCTTTTTAATTTAATAAAATAAGAATTTAGTTTAGTTTTATTAACATGCTATTTTTGAAAGCAACATTTGGGCTTTATTGGGACATATCTCGTAATTTTGAGCCGTAGCCAGATGACAAGAACGACATCTGAGTGGACAAACCATTCTTCAAGCTTCCGTACCACACAAGCTTGAGGACATTTGGCAACGATGGACTTAACTTCCCAGTTCTTCGACGGAATAAGGTTTTCAAAGATGGAACTTGAGTCTACCGTCAGGCCTTCGCGACTAATTAAAAATTAGAGAAAGAAGAACGAAAATAAAATCGGTACAATAAAAATCTTATATTATGATAATTATTTTAATTTTTAACAGGAGAAAAAATGATTTTCGTGAAATAACAAGGTCAGAAATTAATAACGGCTAATTTTTAATTAATTCTAAAATGATTACCAATTTTTGTATTTAAAAAAGCCAATTGTTTTATTTGAAAATGTTATTAAACATCACATATTTTATATAGTGCAATTATTAAAGGGACGAATGTAATGTTTAGGTGTGTTAATAATTATAATTATATGTACAATAATATGGAAAAAAAACCATCAGGTTTGTAGAATTTTTTCAATAAATCTAATTATTTCTTTGGATCAATATCACTCTTTGTTATTTTAAACACAGAGTTGAATTCCTAAATGACTTTAAATCGAGTTTCTATTTGAATCAGAGAACTGAGAGGTATTAAGAAGAATAAAGTAGCAAATGACAGATTTCCACAAATAATACTTTGATAGGATTATGCCGGATTTACATTTGGCTAGTTATAAGACTGCAAGTGGCAGCAAATGCGTAGAAAGGGACTGACTTATGTTTGCCATAATTTCAGAAGGTAGATTCAGACATTCCATGTTTGGCTATAAATTGCCTCTCTGCCGTCTCTGAATATTTCTTATTCGCTGCGTATTGTATTAAAAGGATGGATATTTACACAAAAA
Organism: Argiope argentata; assembly: GCA_026289955.1. NCBI lineage: Eukaryota > Metazoa > Arthropoda > Arachnida > Araneae > Araneidae > Argiope > Argiope argentata. The sequence continues at coordinate 3,185,520 of JAOUZG010029736.1, read as the reverse complement.
AAACTAGATAATTAAAAAAAAACATGTTAACATACCTAAATTTGAAAAACTATAGAAAAAAATGGTGATAAAAATGTAGGAAAAGAAATTTGAAAACCTATAGAACAAAATGGCGAAAAAAAAAGGGGAAAAGAACACTTTCTTCTCATCAGAGAGAGCAAAAAATGTCGGAATAAATCTGATAAGTTATCCATTTTTTTCCTCCAAAAACATCGCCGAATTCCATAGACGCATGTGCGGTACGAAAAAAATACAATATAGCGGCTCGTAATTGTCTCGTTGGGACAAGTACTTGCCATCAAACCGAACAGCAATTTTTAGCTTTTTAGCAATTTTAGCTCATGCGTCGCCTACTTGTCGGCTTATAACTGGCCGAGTATAAACCCAGCATTAGGCTTATGGCTTATAAAAAGATTGATCTGTATTAAACGATCGAATTATGTATGTATTTGAGCAAATTATACATGTGTGAAAACCCTTTTTTTTTAGATTTTCACATGAAAAATATACACATAAAATCACTCCAGTACCACAATGAAACAATGTTAATTATGAATTGGAAAATTAGATCTAACATTCTTATATATTTTAAATGAAATGCAGCATAATCATTCCTAGAGAGATTTAAATTTATTATTGTAAATATAAATATTTTTATTTTAAACCAAAACTATATAATTTCTTATTTACATTATCGTAAGTATTTTGTGAGGTCAAGCTAACTGTAGGTTTAATCTTTGAGATCAAGGCGCATCGAAAAGAGGGCTATGAACATTTAATAAAAGCTCTATAATCAACATGAATATTTCTTAAACCATATAAGCACCTACCTTAAACGAGGTCAATTACATAACGGTACTTACGTATTAAACCGTCTTCGCCAGCGATCGCCAACGGTTTAGAAACTTATTGGCGACGGATTTAAATTTGGCGATAAAGATCAACGGATTACACAATTACCGGATTGCCATAATTGGCGGTTTAGCAGCTCATTGGTGAAGACTTCAAATTTGGCAATGAAGTCGGATGGTCTAATATGTAAGTAACAAAATAACTTTACAAAGACGAAAAAATTTCAAATGAGCATTTTCCCTCATACGTTATTTTGCACTTTAAATCCGTCGGAGGTAAACGATCTCCTTGTGGATTAGAGTGGAAATTTGGAAACGGGATGACAAATCAGTTATCACCCTCGTCATCTGACCACGATTCAAAATTACGAAGACCGTCCCAATATAATCCTAGTGTTGCTTTAAGCTGGACGTTAATATAACTAAACTAAACCTCCAAGCGTTATTATTAATAAAAAAAACATATTAGTAAGAAAAATTATTTAAAAAGAACTCTTGATCTGAAATATTTCACAACAATTCCCCAAATAAATATATCCTGAGATGTATTGCGTTTACTAAGTAAATCATACCAATATTAAGTCAGTTTAGTTATAGTAACGTCCTGTTTTAAAGCAACACTAGAACTATTTTAGGATGGGCCTCGCAACTTCGAATTATGGTCATGCGACGATGACGACACCTGAGCTGGTACCCCTCTTCAAATTTTTACATCTCACCAGCGGGGGGACGTTTGGCACCGACGGATTTAACGTGCACCAAGTCCCTTATACAATGGTTCTTCTGTGGAACCAGGTCTCGAACCTGTTACGGACCTGGTTCCAAAGCCGAGACGTTATCACTAAGCTACTGTTGCCAGCAAATCATCCCAATTAATTATATTTACTTAATTTTATGCAGCATGGAATCTTGGAAATTTATTAATGGTTTTAGTGAATGAAGAGAGCTTTAAATTGTTATTATAGTTGTCATTCTTTTCTCTTTTTTCTTTTTTTTTGTCTAAAAAGCCGTAGTCCCGGAAAAAAATTATATATCATTCGTTACTTACCACCCACGGCCACGGAGCGTCAACATTCCTTCCTCCAATCACGAACTGAGGATTCTGGTTGCTTGTGCCATTTCTGTATCCTATCACGGCATCCTCATCTTCTTCAGAACTTTTCTCTTCTCCTGGTTTGTAAACCTTGAAGTTTTTCGTCAGGTGCAAAACCGAAAATCTGCCTTTATTGAAAAGATGTTTCCTGTAGCCCAGGTGCACAATCTTTTCGAACTCATCTTCTTCAGAGGGCATGTTGTAGTCGGAAAACGGATTGATTTCTGGTGGCTTGTAAGGTGTTTCTTCCTTGCCATAAAGGATTCGTAAATTGAGTGTTTTTTTCGGTTTTTCGGTGACTTGTAAGGTATCCTGGTATTCTCGTTGAGGAATGTCTGATTCTACAGGTGTCGTAAACCAGTTTGGAAGATTTCTAATATGTCTATGGCTCTTTTTATGAGTTTTCTTGTGATTTTTCTTGTGTTTCCTTTGCTTTCCTTTATGGTTTGTTCTGTGTTCCATTTGCTCTCCTTTATGGTTTGCTTTGCGTTTGGTTTGTTTCTCTTTGTGGTGTCTTTTGTTGGCATTTTCCGATGGAATCTGATGTTGGTTGCTTTCCTTACCGGATTTTTTCTGCTTTGTTTTCTTATGAGAGGGAGAATTATTTTTATGCTTTGTTGCCTTAGTAACTCCATTCTTGTGATGATTGTTATATCTTTTCCTCTTTTTCTTGCCATGCGCTTTATTAACCGTCCCTTTGCTATGCTTCCGTTTTGTATCCTTTGGCAAATCAGATTTCGTTACTAAATTAGTTAAATAATTATTTCCTTTGGGATTCAAACTAACTATATCTCTTGAAACAGAACCGTTCTCAATGATTTTCGGTTTTGAATCTGTTTTATGACTCGAATTCGAAGTTAGATGATTCAAGTACGAATTATTTTTTGCTATTGTTCGTTGAATAATGTTTGAGTTGTTGTCAGAAGTATTCCATTTAGTAGCTGTTGGTTGGTCATATTTGTTGATCTGATTCTCAAATGGCTGTGGTTGTGTCAAAGGTTCCATGTCGTGAAAGAAAATATAATAAGGGTTTCTGAATTCTGGAGCCTCTCTCTTAACTCTCATTCCTAGCCTGAAACCTCTGCTTCCGGTATTAAAATTAATACCCTTTTTCAAACCTTGGGAAATTCCTACTCTTTGTGAATCATTAAAAGCTACAACAACAGGCGAAAGAATTCCGGAATCTAAGTTTGCATTTGATTCTTTCTGATTAGAGAATTTTAGTTCTGGACCGGCATTAAAACTGTCTTTAATATTAGATAAAATATGTTTTGCTTCCACACCCATCTCATGAATCATACTACCTCCTTCCACAGACACTTTAGACGGATTTCTTTCCTTTTCTGCTGGGAATGATGTAGCATTCTTTTCAGCCTCTGTAGCTTCAGAATTCAAATGAATACCAGTACCACTGGTTTCATTAGAATGGGCTGATAAATTGCTATTCAAAGTCATTTCTCCCTTAAAATGTTTAGCTAGATGTTCTAACTCTGATGCTGCTTTACCACCCGACTGGATCATTACAGCTGATATTGCTTCCATATTTAGAGGACCAAAAGAGTTTCTTTGGTTGCTGTCTTCTGTAGTTAACTCAACTGATGCTTTTACCAATAAATCTGTATACAAGGCACTTGATAAGTCTAGAGGAATATTTTGATGCTCAGGCATTGAGATTTTTTCTTCTATTTTCTGACTATTAAGAAATTGGGAGTTTGGTTCATTGGGTTTCTCATATAATCGGCTTTGATCATCGGTATTTATTTTTATTCCCATCCCTGCATTATTATTATTATTCAATTCCATCAGACTTCCAGTTTCGAAAATACTTTTATGTCTTTCTTCTACCTGATGATTTATCAAAGATTGCTCAGTTGCATGTATATCATGTTGAGATTCGACAGTGAATAACAAAGAAGGTTCATAATTGTCGTTTTTGCTGTTTACTCCATCGGCATCGAAACTGTGTTCCATGTTAAGTTTAAATTTTCCTGCGACAGAGCCTTCCTGAGTTTTACTGTTGAATTCCCTTTCTGAAGCATTCAGTTCTGAAATTTTTTTCGCAAATTCAATAGCATCTTTCATATTCTCTGAATCAATTGTTTGATTGGTGATATTTATTATTGGGATGACCTCTAAGTCCTTAGATTGAGTTGAATCCTGCATTATGCCCATCGTAACATTACTAAAACGTTCTTTTGTTTCTTCGGGAATTTGTTGAGAACTAGTGGGGTTGAAAATAGTTTCTCTTACTTCTTTGTTTTCTCCACTGTTTCCAAACTGTAATTGCCCTGAATTATTGTTACCTAACAACCCCGTCTGTCCAAAATCAATGTTTCCCTTGTTGTCAGCAGAATCATTGTGAAGATTAAACAGTAATTCCACACTTTCATTTGTATGAATTGTCGGAGGAGGAGCTGTATTTTTTAAGGGTGATTCAGAAGTATCATCGGGCGTTATCACAGTTTCAAGAATATCTTCTTCACCAACATTGCTTCTAAAATGAATTTTTCCCTCTCCTTTTTCTTTTGAGGATCTGCCTTTTAGATTAAACATAAAATCTACATCACCTCTGTTTTCTTTATCACTTTTGAAATCTGCTCCATCTAATGTGTGAGGAATATTAGCTTTCATGAGCTTGTATGATTCGACTATCGTTTCAGGGAATACTTTCCCGCCGCTCACGTCTCTATGTTTCGATGCCTGATGAAATGAAATTTTCTCTTTGTTCTGTCTTGAATTCCCGATTTCAATGGCACTTCCTGCCATATCTACTTTTTCATCAGTATCACCCTCTTCTCTATGATGAACCCATACTTCAGTCGTGTCCTCCGCCATCTTTGGAGATTGGAAAAAATCCTGTCGTAATTTTCCATCGGCTCTTAATTGGACGTTTTCATTTTTGTTTTCAACAGTCTTTTCCTTCATACGCATGGAAAGATTTTCATTCCCAGCTATTTTTAATTCTCCATTCATATCAGCCTTCGAATGTCCACCAATTTTCAAGTTCTTATTTTTTGATGTCCTAAAATCCACAAAACCTTTCAGCGTTCTACCTTTTTCGAAATCTTCAGCCTCATCTGTTTTCAGCATTTTGGAATAATCTGTTTTATGATCAACTTTGACATGGAAAACATGCAACGGGGGGCCAAGTTCTTCATCGTTTTCGTCAGTTTCTTGGTTTTGAACTTTTCCCATAACACCCTGATCGTCACTGCTCAAAATGACTTCATGTCTCTCTTCCTCATTGGACAGCTTAACTCCTTCTAAAGGAATGTTTTTGCGACTTCCTGTTCTCCAAACTTGCTTACTGTTTTTCACAGTCTGTAAGTCACTATTCAAATATGCTGATGCTTCTTTGTTATTATGATTTGGGGTCATTTCTAATCTTAGGTCCCATACTTTACTTCCATCTAAAATCTTTTCATCGACTGTCCCTTTTACCTCACTCTCACTTTCGAGCTGAATTACAGAATGTGAAATTGAACCGTCTATGACTTCAGAAGCGTTATTTTTAATTGATGACCCTATTGGATTATTTTTGAAACTGGAATCGTGTAGACTTAGTGATGATTCCATTGCCCCATCTGCTATGGAATCCTTTGAATACGTTATTTTGCCACCTTTTAATACTTCTAGAGCCGCACTTGTGTCTATTATAGTTGGATCTCTCACTATTATCGCCCGCAATTGCCTAGGGCTAAAAGGGGGATATAAAGGGAGTTTGGCAATGTTTTCGTAAGATAAAGGCTCTCCAGGTTTTTCTGAGATCATTATCAGTAAAAGTTTCCGGAGGTATTCCCGACTGAGGTAATACAACTGTTCCCAGTCCTTTTCGTCTACCTCTGCTTCCCTTCGATTTCTTGCTAGGATGGAATCACCTTCTGCTTCAAAAATCCTTTTCTCATCTTTTGAAAGCATTGATTTTCCCTTCTGCCCAGCTAATTTCCAATCAGCAGAGGAGGCTATATTCGAAGATTGAGATTGAGGACAGTTCTTATTCAATTGTACAGTAAGAATTTGTGCAAGCTCTGGATTCTCTCTGCATATGACATCCATCCCTCCAACTTGAAGAATTAATCGTTCGATCTCTTTCGCCATATTTATATATTCCTCCATTTCATTATGGAATGAATCTGAACTATATGAAGTTTCTTTGTTCCATTTTGAAGCATTTTGCGGGAAAGACCAAACAATTTGAGGTTCTCTTTCGATTAAAAGATTGCTGAGCCTTCCGTCTTGAACTGAAGCTGATTTTCTTCTACGTGTATCTTGAGATGACACTTGTACCAATGGAACTTCATAATGGATCTCATGGGCAGAGTCTGATGGTGTTAGTAATTCTTCGTTGTTCCCGCGTTCTTCTGCAGTTGAATTTTCATTCATCTCATCGCTTGCATTTGAAGGGCTGCGATTTACTAACTCTAAAGAATCAACAATCACGTCTCCTTGGGTCAGCATACGCTGCCCATGCATGCTTTGGGTAAAAGATGTAAATACAACTTGACGTGCAGCATCTGGAACATTCGAATATCTCGTGTCTTGTGACTGAGCTGCCATGTTGCGAACCCGAATGCCACATCCTAAAATCAATAGAAAATCTTAAAAATGAAAAATACGTTTTTTAAATGAATTAATATTTTGAAAAACTGTATTAACATCAAGTGTCATCCACTACAAGTTTTAAAAAATGTATTTTAACTTGAATTGATGAATAAAAAGCATTTTACTAGCATTTACTTACTTAAATTTGAACAAGGTATTATAAGGAGAGTGTGAACTAATATTAGGAATTGAATACGAGAAAAAGAAGCATTTCATACAATATTTGCTTTTTGTTTTTATTTTAAAATGCTGTATGAATAATATTTATACAAAAGATATCAAAATAAAATAAAGAACGAGGATTTTAGGTGAATTGATTTTTGATTTAATTACTTGCATAGTTAATTTAGAATAGTGCTCTTCATCAATAAACAGATTGGAAACGAATTTGATGCTGTTACTGAGTCATTAATCTTTAGGTAAATTCTGGACGCCAATGTTCCATTTAGTTCTTTGAGACATGCGATTTTAGAGAAAACAAATAACTTTAGTTCAAGCTTCATTCATTTCTTTTCTAGAAATCCCCATTTATTTCAATTAATTAACGCATATAATCAGGGAAAATAAGAAGAAAAAATTTACAACATTTCAGAAGTCCTTTTTTTTAACAGGATGAATGATATATAATCCCAGCAATTCACAGTTTCACGATTATTATAAAACGTAAAACACAGTAGCACATTGACGAATATCCGGTTCGAGATTATCCATCTACCTTACTATCCGATCACGCATTCTTTAATCGTAAATAAATGAGGAAGGCAAGGCTGAATTGGCAACATTGCCAAGGAACTGGAAGCAGACGTTTGATACGATACTCCGACGAAACGTGTTTAAAATACAAGTTGTTACAGAGAAAGAGCAACTGTCTGTTCACTGTACATTGTACAGTTAGTGTGTACCGGGCCTTAATTGCCGTTGTTCCTGATTATAACTAAACATTACATACAGTAATCTTAATTTATGCTTAGTGTATTTTTAAGTGCACCATGGTTAAGATTTCAAAGTAGGTGATAACCGAAAAGAAAGTTGCAGTGAACATGGAGGGCATTTAGCTTAGTTACATTGACGTCCCATTGTAAAGCAACAGTAAGGCTGTTTTGAGACGGACCTTATAATTTTGAACCGCAGTCAGAGGACGAGGATGATACCTGATCTGGCACTCCTGTCTCCATATCTTTCTAGTGGAAGGGCGTTTGACTTGACGGATTTTAAAGTGCAACAGACACCCTTGCACGACGGTTCTTCGGTTGAAACAGGTCTCTTACATGAAGCCCTATGGCTCACAAGCCGACATCTTACCACCGAGCGACTGTGGAGGAAGAATTATGAGCAATACAACAATTAGACTCTGATGTAATAGTAAAAACGGCAAATGTTTCTGTGATTCACTGGGCCGTGTTCACATTCTACTTTCCTTGAGATAGATGGAGGGCTTAGTAATCAACAAGAAGTGAGAAAATATGTATTAAGAATGAGTTTTGGAATAAAAACTTTGCCTTCTGGTATTGGAGGAAAATAAAATGAGTTCATAGAACTCTGACGTCCGGGTCTTTCGTTAACCGGCCTACCCTTCTCCCACATTAGACTGGATACTCAGATGTGGACTGTAACATGTTTATTTTAGTTATAAAACAATTTAGTCACTCAAAAATTGGCACCTTTTAAAGTTTATCTGTTTTCAATATAATTCAATATTCTCCCCAAAGTCTCACTTCTACCAAGTAACTGGAAAAGAAAAGACATTCTTTTCTTTGCAGTTCATGGAACATTCCCCTCATATCTCCAACGTTTTAACCTGATCCCTAATGAATCCTGCCTTTGCGGAAATCTTGACGCTACGCAGATCCTTTTAAGCTACAGAATATATGCTGACTTCTTCCTTTCATATGACTAAGGCAACATCTGAACTAGAACGAGTTTGGTTCCATAGTGTTGCCTCTTCCCAAAGATACAGGATGAAAATTCAAAGAATGATTCGCCATCTCGACGAAAACCAAGATTTGTTTAGGTTTCAGGAATACTATTCACAAAGAGTAGTTTAATGAATCCATAGCTTTATTTTCTGTTATTTTTGTGCACATGCATAGCATTTATTTGTATATTTTTGAGATGCTTGTTTTTATTTTTATTTCTGTCCTCGTCCCTAATTTTTCTTCTACATTTTTACAATAATTTTTCAGAATTTTGTAATCAAAAACAAAATATAAGCTTGTTTATGTGAATTAGTGTGTATTCAGTTTCTCTCCGACAGTTAGCTTTCCCAAAGCCATTTCCCATTTAAATTTGAAACAGATCGCTGCTTTCGGCTTTTTTCATTCAATATTAAAATTCCGTGTCAAATCTTAACCAATAAATGTCAAACATCGAACAACAATCGCAGGAGTGTATAGAACATGATCGTATTTCAATGTACATTCCACTTCGTGCTCATTCCACTGTTTAAATAACCAGTTGGTTATAGTTGCAAGGGCATGAATATGCAGCAGGAGCATGAATATGCGTGTTTTCAATGTGCAGCATGTGCAAAATAAACATGCTGAAACGAAAAGATGAACAAAATTGCATTATTTTCATCTGTGAGTTGATTTTTCCTCAAAAGGAATTAGCATACATATAATGCACACTATTAGCGAGTTCATTTACCACGGCATGCGTAATGTAAGAGTTCAAAGGGTGCTTCGCTGTAGACAGTCTTCATATCGTTCACGATGATTCTCAAACACATCTTGAATCAAAGATTGTTGTAGACTCCTGCAAAAAGAGATAACTTTCTAACTAAATGCAAGCACAGTTCTTGGTGGATCTTCTCAGTTGAACACACTCTCCTTTAGCATTCACCTTTCTTTGATACAGTGCACAGTCAGAAAGACAAAATTTCGTAACAACAGACAACAAAAGTGTGTTGCTTTGCTACGTCTTATTAAACTTCTCTTGGAATTGTTCTGCCACAAATTTCAAACTCGGTCCACCTTCACAACCGCTTCCATATGAGGGGGAATAATGTTTAATTACAAAGACTTTTGCATCCATTGAATGACCTCTTTCTAACAACTACACAAAAATCCCCATCCACTTCACTCCTTCAAACACATGTAACTGGACCTATGCCTTGTCAACAAACGCAGCCACGTAGCAAAGATTCTTTCCCTCTCTAAGAGATACCTTTTTGACCGTTATGGCATCCGGCCTGTATGAATCTCTGTCTTTATAGTTACTACAGACGTGGAATCCCCTCCCTTAATGGTATCATTTGGACTTGGAGTTGAGTCCAGATAATAATTTACACTTGCATTTTCTGTCCTTCCAAAGAAATAAATCGCATCTTAAAAGAGAAAAAGTTTCAAAACCTTCAGATGTAAATCTTTCTTTATTGTGAAAGATCAGCTACGAGGGTGGATCATTAACGAACTTTCTCAAGGTCAACTGGAGATCCCTGGGGATATTTCTGAATAATTATTAGGTAACCGGGATCTCAAATGCACCAATGCTAAAAATGAGAGGCGGGATTTTGACAGAAGATAAAAAGGAAGATTTTGGTAGAGAGAAGGAGAGCTCTGCTGGAGAGTTATAGAGAGACTTCGTAATTTCGAGGTCTTCGAAGAATCGGCATTCTGAAGGTTTGAGAAAAGCTTCATGTGAATCGAGCATCTGATTTAAGATCCACCCGATGATTAACGGTGGGTCCCTTGAGTTACCATGGTAGTAACCTGATGCGCTAACAGCCTGTTAGATTTTTTTGTGAAGTTGTTTCTCCGAAATTAATCGTGGAACTGTTCGTGTATACAGTTAACTGAGATGTAAATATTATCAATCATATTAACCTAAATGGAAAACGAGTTGTGTTTATGTATATAAGGCTGTAAATAAAGAATTTATCTTTAAACTCTACTCTCTTACTTTATTAAACAGGATAAAGTCATTACAACATGTTCAAAATGCGCGAGTTTCAGTACTGTATATTTTGACGCAAGCAGTTATTTCCAATTTTATTATATTTCCAGCCTTTGCATTGTAATTTAAGCTTATAGCTTGAAATACCAAATTTGTATCATGGAAATAGATGAAAAAATAGTTCGAAGAACTTAAAATAAAAAGAATGCTCACCTGCTTGGCTGTGGAAACTAATTACTGGACAACAGATTCCGATTCCATTCGGCCCACAAATCACAATCTCCGTCAAGTTTTGTGTCAAATTTGGTCCGCAGTTTTTTGGGCTGATGCACCGAAACGTGGGGCCAACTTCTTGAGCACATGGAGCAGTGATGGTTCGTTGATTCAGTCCGATGTTACACCGGGGCAAAATCAGTGCTGCCAGTACTAAAATTTAATGCGATTAATGAAATTAGAATTCTTAAAAATTATTAGTGCATTTATCAACATAGTAAAATTTTTTAGTTATATTAATGTCGCCTTTTAAAGCAACTCTAAGAGTATTTTGGGTTATCCTCGTAATACTAAAATGCGGTCAGATGATGAGGACAGCACTTGAGCTGGCACTCAATCTTCAAACTTCCCCACCACACCAGCTAGAGGTCATTTGGACCGGATGTATTTAGCATGCACAAAGCCAGCTTACACGACGGTTCTTCGGGGGAATATTATTATACCCATCGTATCATTCGAATATGAAACTCTCCAGTTCCAGACTCAAAAACATATTTAAAAGAGCAAATGCATTTCAATTGTTTTCTTTGAAGTTTTTAATTTATGATTTATTAACAAAAATACATTTTTGAATCGTGAAATAGGCTTTTAAAACTTCACTGTCAATAATCGCCACTCGTTTAGAATCATAATTTTAAAAAAATTAACCGATAAAGTGGTAATTAAGTTTTAAAGTAGTAAAAAAGTGTTTGATCATTATGAATACGCACCAGGAAATAAATGCAAAACCATTCTTCTAAGCATAAAAAAGGTAAAAATAAATAAAAACTTGTAAAAATGTGGATAGTTTATTACAAGATGGATAACTGTGGTATAAATTATTTTATAATCCCTTATAAATAATTTATACCACAGAATATGATTCTAATAAAGATTAAATGTTTTTTTATATTAACTAATATTAGGTTATAAATTAAAAACATCTAAAATGTAAATTTGTCTCGTTTTATGAATATTCTTTTGCTTTATACCAGATTAAGATACACGTTTGTTAAAATTTTTGAAACGTTATCTTTATTTATTAGCCTAAGACACGGTATTACATTAGAATTATGCAGAATTAGAGGAAAGTTAAGTTCAGTGGAAGATTTAAGTAATTTGCTGCCCTAGTCAATGCAATTATAAAAACACACTTTTAATAGAGTGTAATTTAAGCTTTTAAATTAGACTTAAGAGGAATTATAATCTCTAATGAACTTCATAAATTAAAAATGTCAAAATATAAAGCAAAAAATAAATGCAACAAAAGAACATTAAAAATATCAAATATTGATTTAAAAATTATTGAGTTTGTATTATATGAAAAAAAAAGAAATTAAACAAATTATTAAAATGCATAAAACACGATATGAGGATTCATATATTGTGTGCTGTTGTGAATTTGAGAATCAAAAAAATGTTTTTGCTTTTATTGTCTTGTCGATCCAATTTCGTCAAAAAATCTCCCAACAAGGGCAACAAGTCTGAACGTTGAAATAGTTTTAACTTTTTCGTATACGAACTATACAAAGGGAAGGTAATGTAATTGTGAATGAAATCAAGTTCTAGTTTTGATATATCTACACGTTTCAAATCCCTAGACCCTTCCCTCCCCCCCCAAAAAAAGGGATTGTGCATATCTATCAGCAAACATGATTTCCCTTGAGTATTTCAATTGTGGGTGAATGGGTAGGTTATGACCGAACTCGCAACATTAAGATTTGTAGGAGAGTAAATTAGCTACTAGATTCAGGAGTGTATCGTACTGGCTTTTATTTTAATCATTTATCTATTACTGACAATTTTTAAAAACGGGTGTTAAAATTCTTTAATGTCTGTCTCCTTTTAAAGTTGATATAAATTTTCTCATTCATTTGAGCACCATCGCTTTCTGAAGTCCAGTTACAATCTCATACAATCAGTTCAATTTTTATACATAGATTCAACTGAAACTGACAAGCATGATTCATTCATAGGATTTTAAGTAAAATTGATTAAATTAAATTAAAATACATTAATTTTTAAAAAAATAAATTGGTATTACAGAATCTAGAGAAAATTATGAATATTTTGCTTTCGTAATTTATGAACAATTTCTCTGAATGCTTATGAGTCAATAATTTTATATACGAAGTTATTATTGGTAATGTTCTAGAGGAGTTTTCATTTGAGTGGTTAAAATAACCAGCAATCCAGTAATGGATATCTATTTGTGGATATCCAGTAATGGATATCTATATTATTTATTACTTAACGTGTGGTCTAAATCTCAGTTTAGTTAATTTAGATATTCTAACGTCCCATTTTAAAGCAATACTAGGACTATTTTGGAACGACCTTTGTGCCCTTTGAGGATTTGATAGTAAATCTTCCAACTGATACATTGTTGGACCAACACCCTTTTGGCTGCTATCCGGAGTTTTCCAGCAAATTGTCGGTAATCTGAACAAACAACAAAGGACCCCAGAAAATCACAAGAGAGGACAAGGTGTGTTCGTCTGGAGAAAGTACAGGTTGTTGGAATGGGGCTTTGCACGACGGTTCTTCGGTGGAATCGGGTCTCGAACCTGAAACCTTCTGGGTCCGAAATCGATATCTTGCCACCAGGCTGTCACGACCCTCGTGTTGTTTAAAGAGTCTGGGATTAATTTAATTTCGAAACATCAATTTAGACAAGAGACTGCTCGTTATGATCCTCGAAGAAGATAGCTTTATATCACTTTGTTGTCACTTTTGGCACTTGCCGCGAACGATCCCCCTGCTGATACAGCAGTAGATTTAAGCCGAAAGGAGCGTTTCTTGTTTTTGAAGTAGCGCTAACAAGGGCCAAGAGTACGACTTAGCTACACACTCACCACATTTGCCAGCACAGCCCCTTTTTACAGGGGGGCACAGTCGGATATATCACTGATAACACACAGAACAACCATGCCCGAACCGGGACTTCCAGAACTCGAGGAAGACGCGCTACCTCTGTGCCAGAAAGCCGGCCTTATATCAACTTTTGTACCGAAAAAGGGAATTCAACTGTTAACTCGTTTCAAATTATTTCTCTACAACAAGGACAAGATTATCAATTATTTCGTTGAGAAAGCATCTTCACAACTAGATCTGTATGCAAGAAAATCATTTGTGTGTGACATTAATAGAACAGATAAATATTTGGTTAAGAGAGCACGTTGTGTACCAGCAACATTGAATTTCTTTGAATAGTGATGGGGTAGTATGCTGATATAGATAGAACAAGACATTAGGTAACTTTAATATAACATTACAGAAGGACAAGTTTATAGAGGAAGATCAATATGGTATTCAGTTGGAAATATTTCTAGGTAATCACATGTTACTCCACTAGCTCCATGGTGGAACTTTCTGTTCTTCCAGTTATATAAACTAAATCCGCAGTCTATATATGCTGGTATTACTGTAGAAGATTTATTTCTAATTGATAAAACTTTTCGTATCCGATTTGCCGGTGTGAGAAGATTTCTCGGAGTTCTTGAACTTAAATTAGTTAATTTCCGGGCATAGCAGGTGAATACAGTAATGGTATGAAAAATGCTTTAGTAAGTGATTGTTCAAGAAAAATTTAATATTTACATAAAATTTGAAAATTTCAACTAACACAAGAGAGGGAAAATAATAAAGAAGAGAATTCTACATTAATAAAATTCAGCAAAACCGGTCCAGAGTTAGTCGGTGGCAAGGCTGAAATAATGTCCTGGAACATCAGGGAGAAGACGGGGTCGTATAAAATTCTTTGGAAGTGCTAGGCCTATATTTCAATTTCTAAAAAATCGTCATTTTTTTCAAAGAAGTACTTTGAGAGTTTAATATGGATATCTTCACTGAGAAAGGCTGTCCAGTTTGAGAATCAAAGTTTGTACCAACGTAGCAAGGTAACTCAATTACCTGCCTTTAATCCAACAGAAAATATTTCGAAATCCCTTGCAAAGCAGATGACTACTTCCAGCATCCTTCAAAACCATTGAATAAGCTACAAAATTATTTTTAAAGTGAATTATCGTTCATTCTCATGTCGATTTTTGACATCTTAATTGAGAGCACGAAGTTTAGTTTAGTTATATTAACGTCCTGTTGTAAAGCAACACTAGAGATATTTTGGAACGGACCTCGTAATTTTAAACCGTGGTCAGATGACGTAGACAACACCTGAGCCGTCACCCCTTCTTCACACCACACCAGGGGAGGACATTTAGCCTGACAGATTTAACGTGCAACAGATCTCCTTAAACGACGGTTCTTCGGTGGAATCGGGTCTCGAACTGGAAATCTTACGGTTCACTAGCCGAAGCATTACCACCAAGACACCACGCCTAATTGAAAGTACGAAAAATCGATGCTGTCAATGTTGTTATAAAAAGACTTTTCTCTTAGTAAAACTCATTATTTTTTTATCTGATTACATTCTTTCACTTTTCTGACAATATACAACCGTAAAGCAGATGTAATATTTTAATTATAATTTATGCTTGGTGTTAAAATTAGAATATATTATTTAATAAGTAATGTGAAATTCTAAATTTCATGTTTATAAATTTGGAAACTACGCGTAAAAAAGGCTGTACTTTAATTTTGGTGGGTAAGGTAGATTGAGCAATCGATTTGAAACCAAAGGACTCACACATACGTTCCCATGAAGTTATTTTAATTATCACTAATTAAAATATTTCATTAGAATATATAGAATAGCCAGTTCATTTTTGACTTTTTATTTTATCATCATTTATATTTCAGTGTCTTATTTATTTTTCTAATTAAAAACCACTCACTTTTCCACTAAGAAAAAGGCGTATGAAAATAGAAGTCCTATAAAGAAGAGGATTTTTCTTTCTCTTATCATTATGAAATTAGCAAGGATTTCACATGTATTTTCACGATTTTCATATTTTAATTTCATATGAACATTTTTTGAGGTTTTATAAAGCAATACTGATTAAAAGAAAAAGAAAAGTTTACATCAGATTGCTTCGTTTAATTGCTCTAATGTATTCATTAAAATTCTAGAAGGTACATCTACAATTACTCATGATTTAGTTCGTATGTCAAAATATAGCATGTCAAGTTCCTATACGAAAAATTATAATTACAATGCACATACTCCTTAAGAAGCTAAAGGAGATTTTCATTTTCCAAGCATTCGGATATACTTTTAGTTAGAACAAATTAAAATCTTTATTATCATTGCAGAACAGGATGCTGTTTCGGGGATGAGGTTTTTGGTGTCAACAAAATTCTGTAGGCGAAAAAAAATTATTATCCGCACGAGCATCTCAAAAAAAAATCAGCTTTTAATAACATGTTGTCATCGCATTTACAAAAGCTCTGATTTAAAAAATAAGTTAATGAATACAGCTAATAAAACCTCGAAAAATGTCATTTTGAGCGCATGATTATATGAAATGAAATCAATAGGAAATGTGATATTTTCCTTAAACCATAAATGCGAGACAAAGTGTTTTTTGGATCGTCTGCAATACCAAAGTGACTCATTCAATGAAGCGATCAAAATGAACAAAAATATAATTTAACTTGCACGAGTACGTGATGCTTGGCCGTTCAAAAAATTGTGTTCTGACATGATACATTGAAATATGCTTAGCAGATTTCATTTTATTAATTTTTCTTTTTGAAATTTCCTCTACCAAATAGAATATTTTAATAATAAATCTGTAGATATAACCCCATAATAATTCATTCTAAATAACATATTTTATTCTGTTATCTATGTTTTACGTACACATAGTTAACTGCATAAATATACATTTCAATTTAGACTTATTTTTTAATCGTTAGGGGAAAAAATCCTCATCAAAGAAAGAAAAAACGATGAGCGTTTTTAATATATATATA
>JAOUZG010029736.1:3152463-3168554 GCA_026289955.1 Argiope argentata | reverse complement strand
TATATATCCGGCTTTTCTCAGAATTTTTTTCTGCAATTCATCAACAGAGCATTTTATTTCTGTTCGGAATAATTTATGATAGTTCTTATGAAAACAATTTAATGAATTAATTCCAGTTATTACTAACCTGTTTGCTGCATTGATCTGTTTATCAGAAAACTTGTAAATCAAAGCTGAATTTTTAAAAAGAATTTATTTAGACAGGTTTCAGACATTCAGTATTAAAATGAGATTTATAATATTGGCAGAATTTTTTTTTTTCATTTATTCTTTAGCGGAAACGATAATTTTAAATACTAAATCAACAACAAAATAAATATACTTCGGACATTTCTTTTTCATTTTCTCTTTTATTCTTCTCATATTCATTACAGTAAATCAAATTTTATAGTACATTTTTTTTAAATATAACTTTCATCAGATACTATGTGTGCAATAGAAAAACATGCAAATAATTTAATAATTATTTTCACATTATTATTCTAATCTATCTATATATATAAGCGAAATGCCACTGACTCATCACGAGATCTCCGAAACTATACACCCGATTGACTTGAAATTTTGTATAATTTCATATTTCGCGATGCAGACACTCACTAAGTAAGGATTCTATGCAAATCATATCCCAACGGATTTTCATGTTTTGGCACATACCCCCCCCCCCCCCCCCCCGATAAACGACTTGGCCTTGGTAAACGTTTCCATTCGGGAAAATATCTATGATATTGTGAGCCATTTGATAACTTTGACCGATAGGGTATACCCTAATATTTAACATTACACAATCGACAGTTAGTTGTGGTTGAAAGAAAGAGTCCAACAAATAAATCATCTGATAGGATTAATGCCTTTCTCCTTGAAATATACGAAAAAAAGCAATGCCAAGTTATTTTAAGTGATTAAATGATTTGATTTATTAAATTAAAAAACGAACAAATATATATATTTTAAATAAATCATTAGTTTTATATTGGCAATTTTTGTGGTGTAGATCTACTAGAGATCCCGCCACGATTAACAACGGGGTCGTTTACCAATACACAGTACCTAATGGGTGATGTGGAAATCAGTGTATGACAGGTTCATTGACTGGCACTATTTTTCCTGACTTTAAATTTTTAAAGTTTATATGAACTATCAATTCGAAATTAAACATTTTGTCAATATAAGAAATCAAGGTTCAAATTCGAATTAAAAGAATGCCCAGCGAAGCTGATGGGTATCAGCTATTAATTGTTTATAATAATTATATTTAATCTAATAATTTATATTTAATGTTTTGCTACGTTTTATGGAATCCAAAAGGTATAGAAAATAGTAAGATTTGTAATGGAAAATTTTCTATTTTGTTATTTATAAAAATTTTGGGGGAGAGAAATTTGATGTTTTAGTATCATTTGAAAGGTAACTTAATCTAAAATGGTATAAAAGTTCGGGTTTAAATATTTGCAACACAATGAGTTTTTTAGTTAAAACAAAGGCGCTAATGAACTTCCTTTAATTCCTGAAAATATTGAATATATTTTAGAAATTAATTTAAATAAAACTTTGATACAGATACAAGCGTTCGTTGTATCACTAAAATTATAAATATTAATATCTTTTTAGTTAATAACAAGAAATTCATTCTTGTGCAGCTTTAAAAATGCATTGCTTTTTGATTGTCAGCCTCGTTTTGTTTTGTCTGTTAAGTTAGAGGGACAAAAATGCATATTCATCAAATAAACAAATCAGCACTTTGAAATTAACTGAGTACTTTATTGAGGCCCTTATCGAGACGTTTTAGAAAGACTACTTTTTTAATGTATAGCATAAATGCTATATTTTTTTGATGGAATAAACTGTGTTATTTCTATCTGAAACCTTTATATTAAAATTTGTATCCATTTATTAAACTTATAATAAAATAAAAATGCCTAAAAATTAAATAATTCACTGCTTTATGAAAAAAGGAAAAAGAGCAACAAATTCTAAAACCACGCTTTTAGGCATGCATTAGGATGATTTAATTCGTCAGATTAGGGGGGAGAGGAAATGTGAAAGGAGGGGAAGTTTAAATTAACAATAAAATAAACTGGGATTATTCACAGACTGGATTAAAATAATACGATTAGAAAAGACACGATATTCATATATACGTGAAAAAAATTGAACAAAAAAGAATCTAATAGGACAAAAATCAAGGCCAAAGACTGATGATGAATTCCGGAAATGCACTCATCCTTCCACGTCTCTCCCCTTAATTAGATAGAATCGTTGAAAAGGGGTCGTTTCAGAATACCCAAACCACAGAGAAAAATATCACATCCTTCTCTGTGACTGAAACGAGCAATACCTTGATGGCTCAAACATATTTCCTGTCTTTCACCCCTATTTTAAGAAGGTTCAACATGAGATTTTAATTCAAGATAGTTATTTATTTAAAACGCATGGAAAATATCAGTTTTTTAAGGCTTAGTAGTGCACCTCAGTAAGCGTATAATTTGCTGGAATTAGTTTCAATTTAATAATTTACCTAGTTATACTTATATTCAAACCATATTTATAAGTTCACATTATAATATACTATGTATGAACACACAATGTGCAATTTAGTCATATGTATGCATGGTAGATAATTTATTTATATATATGAAATTGATATTGATTCATTATAATCAGAAATTTATTAAACTATTTTTTTTTAATTTCTGATTTTAAATTAAATGTCAAGTTTATTAAAATAATTTTTTGCAATGGTAATCTTTCTAAAATAATCCTTTATTGAATTTTGATCATTTTGTCACTATAAAGCTGCTTTAGTATTTACTTATTAAAGCAAACAATTAAGAATATTATTTCTCTCTACTATTTAAACAAATAACAACATCTACTACAGAAACGAGTTGAAGTATAGATACAATTTTGAGTCCCTAGAATACCTAAAAATGTTTGCAGATAAAATTTCTGTATCTAATATATGTCTTATCTTGTTGTTATCATGTCAGAACATGATGCTTTTGAGATGGGGTTTTTATCGTCAATAAAAATGCGTGGGCAATGAATTGAGATTTTATTATCTGCTCGAGTATCTCAAAAAATCAGCTTTTAATAACGTATCGACATTTCATTTACAAAAGTTCTGATGAAATAAATATTATTTAATGACTACAGCAGATAAAACCTAGAAAAGTGTCATTTTGAGCACGCGATTGTATAAAATGAATTAAATAGGAAATGTGATATTTTTTTAAACAATAAATGCAGCTCAACGTTTTTTGGATCGTTTGCAGTATTAAAGTGACTCATTCAATGAAACAATTAAAATAAATAACGTACGAGTACGGAGATTCGCGTGATATGTTGGGATGCCACATGCAGTGTCAAGTACAAACATTGTGAAATGGTACCAGTAGTTCAAAGACGGTCACACAGACTTGTGGAAAGGCAGAAAATGTGGAAAATCAAAGGCCAACAACGTTGAACACATCAGAAATTGTGCAGCGGGTGCAGGATATTATTCCTAGCAACCGCAGAGTGAAAATCACACACATTGCACATGATTAGAGAATATCCGTTGGCAATGCTTATCCCATTTTCCAACGAAAACCAGGTTCAGACAGTTGTTCTTGGAAGGCTCCGGGACCAAGGAGAAATTTTCTATAGTCAGGGCATCGAACAATTTGTACTGCGTTCCGACAAATGTCTCCAAGAGACTATGAGAATGTGTAGAGAAAAAGTTGGCTGATATTTGTGCCCTGTTGTATTGTATCGGACTTGTTGATTTCCTGTAGCATAATATTGTACAATATTGTGCGATATTATATGATATTAAACAATATTCCGCAATATTGATCAATATTTGTATGGTACAAGGGTTAAGTGTAACTTACGTTTTGAATGCCCGTTGTATAACAAAATTTTTAGCTTAAAATATTTTGCTGAAGAAACTATTAAAACCAAGTTACATAAAATATTGATTACAAATTTAGCGGCCATCAATTCTGGCTAACGAATTTGTATCTAAAGGTTTTTCCAAGTGTTGAAAACTTTTTTTAATAATTTTGTTCTTATTTTCTTTTTTTATTGATTGTACTTTTGCTCGGAAATCCGAACCATTTTCTTCGTTCATTATTGAAAGCTAGAGTCGAAGGATTCTGTTTAATATCTCTGTGTTATATGAAACGAATAAAAAGGTAATCAGCAACACTTCGAAGAAGAGAGATGAACGGGACAGTTACATTTTAATACAGATAGAAAGTCACAAGATTGTCTACTCCATTAGGAAAATTCATGCATATAATTAACAGAAAACCTGTATTAAAATAAAATCGTTCAACAGCATAATGGAATCAGGAAATTGCAATTATATGTATACAATTTAAATGAACTTAAATATAATTAATATTCTCAGCGTTTCATCTGTTGCCAAAGGCGGTCAATAATTCATGAATAACTTGCTGATATAAAACATTCCCACCATACTTGAATAAATTGTCTTTGTTTTAAATCTTAAATATTTGAAAACAAAATATATCTATTTCTTAAGGTTATCTTTCCAATTTTGTTTGTTTGTTAATACAACTTTTTAAAGCCAGACATTTTTTATGTCCAATCCATAAACATATTAAAAGATGAGATAAATCAGTTCTGCTTTTTTCTTTTATATTTTTAAAAGAAGAGAAAATCTTTTTAAAATGTACAAAAAATATTGGAAGGCAAGTAGGACATAAGATTAAGATTTCAAGGAAGATTATTTTAATTTCGTTTTCATCATCAACAGAGTTTTTCAAGGTCGGAATTTAGAGAAGTTTTGTGTTTATAACGTCATATTGCCACAATTCGCCACAGATAACAATAGTAATAAAATTGATTACACAAAGACTATGGAAAATCCCCATTATTTTCTAGTAAATTAATTATTTTCAAGTAAACTCTTTTTACCCAACTTTCATAAAAATCTAGTAAATTTATTGTAAATTATGTTATTCGTTCTATTGTATTTAAATTCATAAATGCTCTCAAAATTACTTTTGCTAAATGCATTACTTTATTCTACTTAAAAAAATTTCAAAGAACGTTTATGTAAATATTTTTCATAAATTAACAATTGGCACAGTTATTTCTTTAAAAAAATATTCAGTGAAATTATTCGGCGAATCAAAATTTATTACCACTCACATAAAAAAAATACATACCTCTTTTGTATTCAACTTAGACGAAAAAAAATTCTACGCGAAAAAATAGAATGTAATTTCTGGAATAAAATTATGAACTTTTCCAAAAATTGAAATCTTAAGGAGGCTATATTATTGCACATATACCTTTTCTTACTATTGTAGTAATTTATAAATCAGCGTTAAAATAAAATAAGATAAATTTGAAAGAATTAATACATTAATAATAAATAATAAGTTAATTATTTATATACAGGCGAACATTTATATTGTTTAGAATACGGGATTGTATGTTTTCATAGATTAAGTTTGATTTTATAAATAAATATATTTTTTCCTAGATTATATTAGATTTTATAAATTAATCTTATAAATAATACTTTCATATTATAAGCATAAAGTATGATATTTTTTGAATAGAAGTATTGAATATAACATTTTTCTTTCCATTCATTCGGTCATTAATTTTCAAACGTACAGCACAGTATATAATAATATTTATAAAGTACTGACTTATATTTAAATAAGATGGAGAAAATAAAAATGCCTTATTTGTTATGAAAATTGGTTTTTAATGGTGTAGTGAAACAGGAAGAAATGTTTATTAAATTTCAGAAAATATGGCGTTTTTCACTAGATTAAACGAAAAAAAAATTAATTTACAGTAAAAGATTTGATTTAATTTATTTTATTTTTCTCAAGAATTGAATTAATTAAAAGTTAAAAAAAGAGTTTTAAATAGTATAGAGATTTATGCTAATAAGAATTTATAAAACAAATGTAACTTACAAAACAGACAAAACCCTTTAGCCCTTATCATTATCGAAATCCTCGCCGATAAGTATCATCCAGAAGAGAATTTTTAAACATACTAAATTTAAAAATTCTGCTCGTGGAAAATGAAAAAACGAAAAGGATTCGTGCCATGCTTTTGTTTCTGGAATTAAACAGATTCACGGACTCGCTAATACCAGGAAACTATCGGTTTCCAGAAACTGGAGATAGATAAAAAGAATTCTTTTTCACTGCACGAGCTCTAAAGTCAGAAATGTACGGATGAACGATTCTAGCTCTAAACATACTGAAGAAATTTAATTTATTTGTAATTTATATGAGCGTCTTTTTTTTCCTCTTTGTAATCTTATCTATTTTTGATTTTTTCAACTTTTTAAAGTAAGATGTAATTCATTAGTGTAAAGTTAAATAAAATTAATTATAAAAAATCTAATTTCAATATCCAAATTTCCTTTATTTTCTGATGCGTTAAAGAAGTCAATTTTCGTTCTCATATCTGTTCTCACCAACAGTATAATATTGTATAATTTTCTGAGCTTAATAATTAATCTAACAAAATTTTTATACGAGGAGGGCGCCATCTGGTATTCCATTTCAGAAACAAATTATTACAAAATTTACTTATACTTGTAGTAATGAATTAAAAGAACCATGGATATTTCTATTAATTATTAAGATAAAAGTTTATGTTGGAGCTTTGTAGGCTAGACATTCTGATTTATAGCTATTAAATTTAGAACAAATGTAGTTTGAGGCTGGAAATATATACCTCCTTGACATTTTTTAAACTTCCATCAAATAAAAATAAACCGAATTTTTTTAGTATTTTCACAATACTTACAAAATTATTTAATTATTAAAATAATTTTTATATTATTTTAAAAATCTTTTCAATGATGCCAATTTAGTTGCTATAAAATTCTTTATTATATTCTTAACTTAGCTTTTTAGGATGCATTTAAGTGAATTTTATATTAATATAAACATTGTTAAATTAAATCCAAATCATTTTCATTGTTTCGATTAATATTTCATCTTGCGTTTGACAATCACAGTATGATGGTACGTTTTATTTTTCTATACTGAATTGATTTTTGTTTAACGAACGCTTTTGTTAAAATCTTTGTATAACTTAAATTTAAACTGCAAAAGTAAGCAATAATTAATTTTTTTTAAAAATCATGCACTTTTGAACATTTTAAATAATTGCTCTGTGTTTTTTTAAACTTTTTATTGAAATAAGGTTTTTCTATTGAACCAGAGAAATTATAATCGAATATCCCGCTAATGTTATTATGTAAATCACGAAATAATTTCTTTAATACAATCTTTTTTTCTGCCCTTATATATTTTTGTGAATTTGCACTCGTTCCTCAAATATGCTACTTAATATTTAAATTAAATTTTCATTTTAGTTGAAATAGCTGAAAATTAAGAAGACATCCGATAAAACTCATAATTATATAAGACTTTTAAAATAATACAAATTACATGACTATAAAAATTTGAAATACTTTATGAGGAAATCATTAAAACTAAGTTAAGTTCACAAAAATTCCTTTGAATTTATTCTTGGTAAATAATTCCAGCTAACCATTTGGTCACCAAGGGCGGCTAAAAGAAAATAATACTAAAGTTTCATCATGAAAACTATTTCTCTACTAATAATGAAGGTGAAAGTATACACATATGTCTCGGTATGTAAATTGGCACATTACAAGTTGCATTGTAAGGCATAAACCTACCAAACTTTTCACTTATGTTCTTTGGAGAATGATGCGCCTCTAATCAATTTTTTTAAATAAATACAAAATTTTAATAAATTTTTGGTGCTTATCTTCGATAATATCTCAGGATATTGCATTTAAAAATAATTTTACATCCTTTTAAAATTTTAAATATGTCCCTGGATTTTCATTTAACGTCCACTTTAACTCTTTCACTTCTGACCCGGCCAAAGATAGCACAAATTTTATCTTGAATTGTCACTTTATGTTTTAAAAGAAAGGTGAAATATGTAAGAGAACGAGCCTGTTGATAACTCTTTTTACATTTGATCTCATCGTTTGAAACAGAAAGCGGCAATCCATGATAGAATTTACACGGCCGTTTGGGCCGGATCAGTAGTCAAAAGGTTAAGTCATTTTTGGCCTTAGGTATGCACTCTATGATGCTTTCTTTTATTTAATTGTATAGACAATCAAGCTTTAAATTTCAGCATCTTTTTAACATGAGACTTGTTTATTTTAAGTTCACATACTATATTAACATTGTGAACATATATTTGTTCTCACTTTCTTGTATACGAAGTAAACAAAAAATATTGCAATAGTCGAAAAACTTGAATGAATATCCATCCTTTAAATATCCATGTTTAGATCATCCACCATCCATGAATGATTCTTAAAGCTTAGATCATTCCTAGTGCAAAAAAGGCATTATAGTATCTGTTTATCTGACTGAGACTGAAATAACTCAGAAAGGTTTAAGATAAATAGATAAAATTTGACATATGATATTTATACCAAATTTGTGGAGTTTTGTTAATTATTGAATAAAATCTGTTCAGAGCAAGTTTATCTGTTTGACAATAATCCAAGAATAAATAATCCTTAGTAAAAAAAAATGGCCTTATACATCTAATCTATCTGACTGACTGAAATAACTCAGAAAGGTTTGAGATAGATAAATAAAATTTGGCATATAGTATTTATACCAAATTTGTAGAGTTTAGTTAAATATTGAATAAAATCTATTCAGGTGAAGTCTGTCTGTTTGAGTGTCCGAATATTGGTTAAAAATATAACTATAAAGTGAAGAAAGCAGGATTTATAAAATTCAAATTTAACATCCAAAGCCTGTCGAATTTGGATCCAGGTCCGTTAAGATGGTGACTTCTTGTTGGTCTGTGGAAGCATGCAAAAGCAATAACTTAAATATATGAAATTTGAAATTTGGTATGTTATTTAGGGGGTTGAATTTAGTTATGTCAAATTTTTGTTTTCAGTCGGTTGAAATACAAATTGGATTTTCGGATATAAATTATTTCCTATACGAAATCGTCAAAAAAAATCCGCCAAGATAGATTTAGAAAACCAAACTTGATAGATTCAGTAAAAATTCTAAACTCATAACACAGATCAATATTTTATAATAATTATCGTTCCCCAGCGTCATATAAGGTATTCACGAACTTATTCAAGGACCACAATTTTTTATGGGAGAGAGGTTAATACTTTTATTTACAGAATATACGAGAAAAATAATATTTGGTGTATTATATTTATTACTTAAATCAGTAATTTATATGTTTTCTATCGTCTTATCTTTTTTTTCGCATATTTATTTAGAACACTTCATAAAATAATTTATTTTGTTTTAGTGTTACTGTTAAAGCATCTGCTACCAGCAATTTGTTATTCAATTTTACGTTCTGTGACAAATATAACTCAAAACCTGCTTGAGCGATTGAAATTTGGTATACGAACTTTACACCACAATTTCAAATTTTTATAAAATTTTAAGTGAAATCCGATCTGAGGGAATCTATCAGTTCCGGCTGTTCGAATATAATTTAACACGATAACTAGAAAACAAAGAGCGTTAGATATACAGATATAGATATACAGAATTGAGATGTATCGTTTAGATATCTAGATACCTTTCAAACGTTGAACCAACAAAGGGTTGACAGTCAATCGTTTTGTACTTTCTGTGACATGTAAACGCAATGATTAAAATTTATCATATTTGTTATCGAATTTTATGCCTACAAAGTTTTATGTCAACATTTTGTTTCAGCCGGTTGGTAAAAAAGTGTCTAAAACACAAATTCGATTTTTGGATAGTCTTATGACAAGCCAGGGATTTATTGCCAAAACACTCGCCTAGGATGAGACTATAAATATAGTAAAAATGCTAAATTCGCAACAAAAGCTAATATTGCGTAACTTTAGTACGCCAACGCCATGTTAGGGGTTTTCTCGAATGACATTTTATAAGAGAGTATGTGAGAAAGTTTTGAGGAGACCACTCCTGCTGGTTAGTAATTTGTTTTGATTTTTATCCTTTGTAAATGAGAAAACGACAAAAGAAATGTTAACATTTAAAAAAATTTCTTTTTTGTAGTTTTATTATAAATTATTGGATTTTTTTGGCAACAACTATTTTCTCCCAGATAACTTCGTGTGGTCTGTACTAGTACCATACATTACATTACAAAATTATAAATTATTAAAAAATGTTACTTAATATTTGAGCAGCGACTTATTTTTTGCATTATCCATGTTATTAAAGTATCCATTATATATATATTATGGATATTTTATTCAGAATATATGAAGCATTAATATCTATACATTTCTGTCACAGGGAAATCTATTTCTTATAAATGACATATTTATAAATAAAATAAAATGCACACCCATGGGAAAAAATTAAGAAAAGCATCTACCATCAGATTTTTAAACAAACTTACACAGAGTTAAAACAAAACTGCCAGTTCGTGCTGGGTACAAAGTCGTAGAATTAAACGTGGCGAGTTAATTTAAAAGCAACTGATACATTTGAAATGCAATCGATATCCTGTGTGATAACATTCTTTACTTTTATTTATCACTAGCTGCCCTTAGCTATCAGATAGTTCCCCAGGAATATTGATTGCGCTTGGTATAAGTTATAGTTTTAATGGATAACTTTATACCTATTATTATCAAAATAAAATATTTTTAAACAACAAATAGTGACTCGCATTTTTCTCGAATGGTGATTCATTTTCTAAACCAATTATATCAAAGTATTGATTTCAATTTTAATTAATGCATTTATTAATTTTTCAAACACCCAATGAAGTACACATTTTTAAAACTTAAAAATATACTTTCTCTATTAAATAGTTCATTAAAAAAATTAAATATTTTGATACGAATGATTGATTTAGAAAATAAATTACCATGCTTGAAAGAGTCAAAGCTGTATTATTTTAGTAATTTTACATCTATTCTGTTTACAGTTCAGTTATATTCTTAATTATTAGGCCTACAAAAATTTCAGTGCCTAGGTAATCTTTGGAATTATTCGTTGTTATTATGTCAGAACATGATGTTTTTGAGATGAAGTTTTTGGCGTCAACAAAAATCCGTAGGCGAAGAAGTGAAATTTTATGATCTGCACGAGCATCTCAAAATATCAGCTTTTAATAACGCATTGTCATTGCATTTACAAAAGCTCTGCTTAAAAAAATAAGTTAATTAATACAGCAAATAAAACCTAGAAAAATGTCCTTTTGAGCACCTGATTATATGAAATGAAATAAATAGGAAATGTGATATTTTCCTTAAACAATAAATGCGAGACAAAGTTTTTTGGATCACTTGCTATACTAAAGTGACTCATTCAGTGAAACGATGAAAATGAACAAAAATATAATTTAACTTGCACGAGCACGTGGCACTTGGCCGCCCAAGAAATTATGTTCTGACATGATACATTGAAATATGCATAGCAGATTTCATTTTAATCTTTTTATATATTTTTATATTATTTGTTTGTTGGTAGAGATAATAATATAAAATCCATGGTCATTTCTTTTCTCATTAATGATTTTAAACAATAAGCATGGAATATCTCTGTTAATACTGAAGAAGGCGATTTCCTGAAATTGCTGGAAAAAATTAGAATTCTCCATATACAATTGTTCTGAAAGATGAAAAGAAATATTGCAAAACAATTCATAATGTAAGTGAGGTCCGGTATCGAAATCAACTGTATTTGATTCTACTAAACAAAGGAAAAATATGGAATGAGGGCATAACCTTCTCACAGCATTAATTTTTCTGAACTGAACCAAAATGAAAATATACTCTTAAGGCACTAATATTTTAAATAAAAAAAATGTTCCACACTTTTGAAGTTAAAACTAATTGACTTATGAACATATCCATGTCTTTATTCTGTAACAATATTAAAAAAATTAAGTCAATTCCTACTGAGATCAACAAATATTTTTTTAATTTTAATAATTTTTACTAAATAATAAGAATTAATATAAATAATTTATCAAAAAAATTATGTCTGGCCAAAGCAATATCAAGTCCGTAGTCGTTGAAAATAAATCAGAGCACAATCAGAAAATACTCAATTTTCGTAGAATTTTAAAAGAAAATTGAGGCAAAGCATATGCATTCATTTTCTACATCAGTTGTGATAATGCAATCCAGATTAGAAATTTTTTATTTCCTTTATTCTATTTTATTTTAATTCAAAAGAACTTCAATATGAATTCAAAAACATCGATTAATTAACAGTGTTTAATTTTAAATGCATCCAACACTGAGAAAAACAGAACATGATCGTTTGAAATAAGCAGTAGAAAACTTGTTAAGCCTAACATCATTAGAGTGGGGAAAAAATAAACTGAATCCTTACTCATTAGCGGTGGGGAAATGAAGATTTTTGGAGGTAAAGTCAGTTTTTAATTAATTAATAAAAATTAACCAATTAATGAATAATTATTTGAAAAAATTATATTATTTTCAAGTGTCATCCACTACAAGTTTTTAAAAAATGTATTTGAAAAATTAAATATGAAAATATGTCAATCAGCGCTTGGACATTTTCTAAGATTGAGTATCTGGATTAATGAAATCGTTTATTCTCCTGAAATAATAATATTCGTTCGGTGAGACTTGATCGCAGATGATTGAAAAGTAAGCCTGTCAGGTTAATTTTACTGAATATGATTTATAAAATCAAGTACTGTATAAAATAAAGACTCCATTTGCTTACAGATATACGCTCATTGATTGGAATAAAATTAAATATTATTTAACCCATTTAAATCTTTTTGATAGTAGAATAGAATTTTATATGAATCAGATAAATTTTTATAGAATAATTCTTTGAAATATTACATAAATTATAAAACTAAATATGTATGTGGTATGGGTAAGATTACAACTGCGAAACATTCTATTTTTTATATAGACATTTATAAAAAAAATATGCTTGTTGTCAGCAGAAAAGTTTTGCCACTTCCATTTAATTTTCAAATTTAAATCTCACAACAGCTGACAGAAATTTGAAAAATCCTATGAATTAAATATTGTAAAGTTTCTGTAATAATACGAGCTAGGTGACGATCGAATTTAAAGCTTAAAATTATCATGCTGAAGAACCTATGTAAGAGATCAATGTGAAAATTTTAGAGAGCAGTACGCCTTGAGAACCAGCTGGTCTCCAAAGGTTGCTAGTAAAAAATAATTAAATTTTTACAATTCAATACAATTATAAACACAATTTGCCTGCTTAAATTTTCAACGCCAGCTGTGGTACTTCAAAAGTACTTCAGAATGAATCTGAAAGGTCGATTAATTAACGATGTTTAATTTTAAATGCATCAAATATTAAGAAAATAAACAGAATCGTTTAAAACAATCCACCGAAAAAATGTTAAGCCTAATCTTGTTGACGTGGGTAAGAAAACAAGCCTTATTAATTTAGCGATGGGGAAATGAAAAGAGTTTTTGGAGGAAAGTTAGCTTTTTTATTAATAATTAAAATTATACTTTTTGTAATACGAATTGTGAATCTAAACTATTCTCAATTCCATCTGAAACACACAAAACATTTTATCAAAATCCGTCCAGCCGTTTAGGAGCTCAGTCACATACACAAACATAAGAAACATACTATATACAAAGACTTTCCAATGTAAAATTTTGCTGGATAAGAAGAAATTAATCAAACAGATATTCAAAGACTTTTAATCATACTAGACCAAACACCTTAAATGTTAGTCGCTAAGGTCCAGTTAACCGAATCAACTTTATGATTAAGTGTTGAAAGAATCCCCAAACTCAACCTTTAAGTATCCCGAGTAATACGCTTGGTTCGGCAAATAAATCAGCGATTACTACCACCAAGAAAAATTAATGTATCTTCTTATCGAGGTTAATGTTCTTACTGCTCTGATCATGAGGTTAAAATTATATATGTGAAGCGCAGTTGCAGAGCAACATTTGCAGTTCAATAAACTAATACAGGGGGTCAATTGAAGGTCATTTAAAGAGAAAGAAATTATTTGAAAAAAGTTATGTGAAATATTCGCCTTTCTGAACTTTGATGCCAAATGATTGTTCTAGAATATGTTTGCATTTAAAAGCACTTATTTGTTAACTCCGGATTTTTCCCACGTTATCATTTACAATAGTCATAAGATTAAAATGTTAAGAGAGTCAGTTTTTGATGTATTTTTTATTCATATGAGAAAATGTTTTTTGACAATTTTTCATTATTTATTCTTTATTCGTTTATTTAGATGTTCAATATTCTATTAAGAATGCCCTCCCCATCTCTACTCAGTGTTGTATTTATTACGTATTTTAAAAATCTTAAATTTTTAATTTTAATATTTCTTATTACATTGTTAAACTTTTACGTGGTTGACAATGGTACAATTTGATTTTGTACTTTTAATTAATTATTCGTTATAATACATACGACTTAAAAAGCCATGAAAAAAGGGATTTTTATCTCTGAAAGCAATAAAGTAAGTATATAACTCGTTCTTCAAATAAAATTCTTACCTTTAAAATATATTTATTGTTTTACTTTTTGATAAAATGTAAAATCCTTAGTGAACTGATAAAATCCTTAGTGAACTTCACAGTTTTTTTTTAAAAAAAATCTATGTTTGATTTTTATAATTCATCTTTTTCAAAAACCTAGCTGCTCGTAGGCTTTTTCTTTGTACTTTTTTTGATAAATCATGATGGTGTACCTTTGAACTTTCTAGTACACAAAATACTATGTATAATCATTAAAAAGTTGAATGAATATATACATTTTGGATTTGTTTGCACACAATTTTGGATTTATGTCTGTTTGTGAAGACTATATCTAAAATTCTTAAAGTTTATCTTATGAAATTTGGTTTGTGGTCTTAACAACGGATTTGAAGATTTTTTAAAAATCAAATTTTGATCGGAATCCATTCACAGAAAGTTTGTTTTTCCGTGAGTGTAACTGAAAATTGTAATTATAAAACCAATAGTTTAATTGAAAAAATTTGGAGCACAATTTTAACATTTGAAGATGCTAACTTCATTATGTCATAGTTGGAAAAAGAATAAATTCGTAAAAAAAAATCTTATTCTGTGAAGATTTCTCAAACACAATGATAACATTCCATTTGTTTTATGAATTCGCTTAGTTATTACAGTATTTATAAATTATAAGAGTTTGACTCAAAATTATGTGTACTAATACAGATACTATGCAATCGGAAGACAAAATGCATAAATAAATAAATAAAAGTTTTCAAAATTTCGAAGTAAAAAGAAATTAACTTAGAACTTAATTGTTAAATAAAAAGTAAGTGATATATTTTAAATGTTTCTTTACCTAAATCGACTCGTATGAAGAAACCTCTGTCAGAAACTCATAGTATATAAACACTGGGAAAAATATTTTCTGTCCTTTTTCGTTTTCTTCTGCTTTTGTAAACGGACGCGTTTTGTCCGCACTTCTTGTGCATATTGTATGCCTCCGAGGATGAAATAAAAGGGAAATTTCAAAGAGTTTTTTTCTCTCTGTGGCCCCTACTCCGCACACGTTTTATATTACATATACATATTCCTGAGAGTGATTGTTCCATTTACTACTCTACATTTAAACGAAAAGAAATATCATTATTGAATTCAAATTTTACATTATTTAAATTTATTTAAAAAATACCATACGATTATTTAAAAAAATGTTCCATCATTTGAAACCGTAATTACCATACCGTTCACAAAAACGGAATAAAATTGCAATCCAAGGTATTTTGAAGTATGAGCTAAAGAATCACGTGGAAAACAAGAGTTAAATTGTAACATTTACAGTTACAGTGGCAAATTTTCAATTGGCAACATCAACTTTTTTTTCTTGGGATATATTCTCCATAGCCAAAAAACAACAAATAACTTTGGAACGGTAATTAGCTCAAAATTTACCGCATTATCAATCTTCTTTACAGATTTGGTGGAAAATTTGATAACATCTGTATTTTAAATGTTAAACCTGTGTGCCAAATTTGGTCAATCTAATTCTTTGCGTTTTAGAATTCTCGAGTTCACTTAAAATCAAACGACCATA
>JAOUZG010029736.1:3106582-3152063 GCA_026289955.1 Argiope argentata | reverse complement strand
TGATAGTAATTTGAAAATTCCAAGTAATTCATATACTACATTTCATCCGATTAGCTCAACGCGTTTTTGAGTTATCGTGTACATACAATCAGACAGACATAATGCCAAAAATGCGATTTTCGAACTTCAGAAGATCTGAAGCGTAGAGATTCGACAAAATCTCGAATTTAAATTTTTTAAAATGATTGTAACACTTTCTCTAAACTTTATATACGATAAAAGTTGAATTCAAGTTTTAATGGATAGTTGATTGATACCGCTAATGAAATCATGAAGGTGACTGTTTTTCTTTAGATTGTTTGAATGTTGAGACGAAACTCGCAATTCTCTCGAAGTAATCCTCTAGAAGAACCGTTTCAAGGTTGTTTACGATAATTTTCCGAAAGTTTCAGGGAAAAAAATCCTCCTTACTTCACATCTCATTACAGAAATTTGAGTAAACAAGTCATTCTCGAAGATGAGAGGCATAGAAATACAGAAAGGACCCTAATGAACTCCTCAGAGACTCATTAGATGTCTTTCTGAATACATGAAATGAAAGAGGATATAAAAAAATTTTGAAGTCCTTTTCCCTCATTCATAACAAGTGTAAAACTCGCTATATTCGAATTTTTTGCACATAAAAAAGAAAGAATGATTAATATTTTTACTTTTTTAAAAATTATGACATGAATTGAAAATTCAATAACATTATAAAAAAAGCATAGTAATCGCGAAAAAATTTGAAATCCAATATTTGAAGAATATCCACGTTTTAGACCAGTGTTTCCCAGCCTTTTTTGTGCCATGCGCCACTTTAACCTTTCTAACGTTTTCACGCTCCCCCTATGTAAAATACACAATATTTAACATTACAAAATTGATTTGTTCACTTAAGAAACATAAATGATGGATTCTAGGAATAAATCACTATGAAATTGTTAACAAAGCACAGTAAGTAAAATTTCACAACTTGTAATGAAAAACTGAAATTCAAATTCCAAATAATTTTAATACTGATTTTTTAATATTATTTTGTGTTTTTAATTTAGTAAGATCCTTGATGCTTGCTGCACAGAGATTTTATGTTAGGTTCCAATTTGGTTATTTTTAGCCTCAAATCCCCACGTTGTGTTATATCCAGCCGATTTCTTTTTTTTATTATTATCAGTAAATTATTTACAGCACTAAATCCACTTTCAGCTAAAAATGAAGAGGGAATTGGTAGTAATAGTTTTCTTGCGCATTTGGTTGAGTTAGGGTATTTCATTTCCATTTCCTCACAAAGCTATGACATCCCACCTTATATGCTAAATAAAGTTTTAACCGAGTCATCATTTTGCAATTCAGTGAGTTCTGCTTGATGCTGCATATTTGATAGACCCGATAAATCCACTAACATTGGCTGCATCATCCATGCTGGGAAATCAATTTGTTTCAAATCTGAAAAGCTTCCTTTAAAATCGGAAGATAGATTATTCAAATGATTTACAATAACAAGGAAATTAGTACTAGCTACTTCGCATTTTTGGAGCCAGTGAAACTATTCAAATTTTGGTTAATAATATGTTTCTGATATAACCCAATATAGGTAATGAAACCAAATATCTTCACTTTTGTATGGACAAGAGTTTTATTGGTTCCTTGATGCTGATTATTTAATATATTTAGTCCTTTTTTTTTAGTTCGACCTCCGCGGAAGTTGTCTCGACGACGTCAATCACCCAATTGATATTTTGGTCTCGTTAGACGAAATTATCCCTAATTATTATTTAAAAATTTGCTTTTTTTTTGTAAAATTTGGCCCTTGTATCTAGCATTATATTTAAATGGCCCGGAGTGAAAGAGTTAAAGTTGTATCAAGTATATTTTCAAATTGCCCCTCTGCGAGATGCCCGCGCTCCCCACCCCCCTGTGGGGCGTGGGCCCCACGTTGGGAAACACTGTTTTAGACAATCCTGAGTTCGAAAAACACTTTTTACAAATTGTCCATCTGTCTGTAAGAAAGATAACTCAAAACCGTTTTGAGCTAGACGGTAGAAATTTTTTGCATGGTATTTACACCGACTTCGCAGATTTCTGTACATTTTTGAGTAAAATCTGTTTAGAGACTGTTCGAATGTAAGTTAACACTTAATTGCAAAACGAGCGGAACCAGATAGATAAAATTCGGCATATAGATTTAAAATCTAGAGTGTAGAAACTTGTCAAATTTTGATCCAAATATTATTAAGGTTTGATTGTCTGACATTATGTATTTTCAGAAACAATTAAACGTGATAATTCAAAAGCGCAGTTACTTAATTATGTCAAATTTGGTATGGTAATTTGTGACTACAAGTACAGTTGTTTGTCAAGTCTTTGTTTCATTCGGATGGAAAAAATACATTATAAAATACAAATTCAATTTTCATATACTAATAGCTGCATGCCAGGGATTAATCTGCTAATATAGAACTGTAGATCTAATAAAAATGCAAAATTTGCCCCGAAGGTTAGTATTTTGTAAGCACTGAAGGCCAACATCATACAAGGTGTTTTCTGGAATAACACATCTATTAGACATTTGCTAGAAAGTTTTGGGGAGACCACTCCCGGTAGCTGTGGAAATGGTATTCATCATTGGAAACAAATCTGCCCTAAGCTCTCTATAGCAATGGTAAAAGATCATAGATGATTACTTGAAAATTTTGATTAATTTCAGAATATTTTTAATGGTCGCAGGTATTGCTTTGCTTCTGATGCTTAGTAAACAATATCCGTTAAATTATTTTTCATATTGTTTTCGATATAAAAAAAGTTTGTGATACTACTATATGAAAAGATTTATGTTGTTGTTGTTGTTTCTAATGGCTCTTGCTATTTCTAATGGCTCAGCAATTTTAAGCCAAGGGTCTCTTGTTTTTGTTGCTCCAAGGGCCAAGAGTACGTCTTAGCTATTTACCCGTCATATTCGCTTACACAGCCCTATCTGACAAATGAATAGTAGTTTTGTTAAGTGAAAATCCCTGAAGCAATGCTTGTTCTTTAACCTTTAAATGAAAGAGTGGTTTAAAATAATTTAGTTAAAGAGGCAGTTGATGAATTATGGTAGAGCTCATTGCATAAAAGAATAGGTCTTTTAATGGGGTTGCCAACACTTTAATGCACGAATGTTGGAAAATTTAAATTTTGCAATGATTTTGAGACAACATATTACAAAAATAGTGGAAAAATGATAAAATTCTAGAAAACTTTGAATGAAATTAAATGGTTAGCATTAAAAAAGAGATTTTCAAATTCTAAAACAGAATAAAAACCAATTTTAAACATAATATGTTTCTAGCTATGCAAAAGAGTATTCAAAGTCAACACAATTAATAGTCATGGCAAGCAAGAAAATTACCTAAAGTGTTAATATATTTAATAATTTTATGGCATGGAGAGGGAACAATCTCGTGATCAGTATGAAAATAAATATTGCTTTTAAAAATGTATACATGTGTTCAAGTAAATGGTGAATGTCAATTATTGTATACAATTTTCAAAATTCGATTTTTATAATTGCAAAAATTAATATGATAACAGTGTAATGTAACATTATTCATATGGTGGAGTAATCAAGATAAATAAAATTCATTTAGAATATTATTTTGAAAGAATGTTTATGCGTAAGTTGAAATATAAGAAAATTTTATTCAGAAAAAAATATAATTAGAACAAAAGAAAATGCACTTCTTCTCCAGAAACCAAAAGTAACTTTCTTGACACTTTTTGACAATAAAAAAATTCTTGCTTTATACTTCATCAGTGGAATTTGAGAAAACATGCAAAATGCAATCCTGTAAAAAAATTAAAAATATAAATTTCCTTAAAAAATATTATACTTTTGACTCGCCATAACTAAAAGGAGAATGTGATATGTTATAATTATAAAGGAAATGGAGTATTAAAAATAGTGATTTAAAAGTAACTCAAAAATATTACCAAACAAAAAGATTTAGAATTGTTATTTTTTATGGAGTCTTTTGTGAGTTTAAAAGCCTGTCTATGAAAACAATTATATAGTTTAAAATTCTATCTTTTGTTCTGATACCTTATTTGATGTTTAACTACCGATAACTAAAGGGACTAGAACTTTTGTTTTCAACTAATAGTTTAGAATTTGTAAAGTTTCTATGTATATACTAGATATGGATAATATATATATACAGTTCCTTCTCGTGTTCTAAAACCGTCCACGCTTTTGCGCATGCGTCAGGACGAGTTCTTTTAGCCAAAACAATGGTGGTATGAAAGATGAAAGTGGGAGACGCTTACATTTAACAATAAGGTGAATTCCGATTATTCATGGAATTGCTGACTCTTAATAATGATGGGGAAAATATTAATTCACAATAAAATACTAAAAAGTAATTTTTGTTTATTTTAAGAGACCTAAACATTAAATTGATTTAAAAAAAGGAATATTTTCGGCTTTAAAATTTGGTAAATCACTTTTTTTACAAAATTATAATAATTTTTTGTGTTAAAACATTTTCTTATACATGTTATAGAATTTTTTAAATATCATTTTGAAATTAACAAAAGATAGGTAATCTCTATCACGTTTAAAGATATTGTATAAAAAATATATATTCTTCGTTTCACTACTAAATGCTTTTTTTTTTTTGCTAATGAATTCGTTATATATACGGGACTTGGGAATGAAGCTCGAAAGATGACAAAGAAATCCAAAAATTCCCGCATCCTCTCTCTTTTCATCCCTTAGCGACGCAGAATCGTCGAAAAGTGATAGTTTCGGGATAATGAAACGAACAGCAAATAAATTCAAAATGGCAGCAATTCAAAAATAGCTGATGAATTAGTGAATCTTGGTGTTGGTTCTAAAAGATATCAAATTTATTTCTTAAAAAATTGATTTAAATTTATTTATTAAAGCTTAATACATTTAATGGCTAAAAAATTTATCAAAAGTTTATTAAAAACAAAACAAAAAGGGATTCGAGTGAATTTTTTTCTGTCTTTCAGTTTGATGCAAAACGCTGAAAACTGTTTCCGATCTGGATTATTTGAGATAACGGATGTCTCAATGTCAGGAGAAAATGATGAAAAATTGAATGGTAATAATTATTAAATGAAAAATAAGAAAAATCATAAGCGTTACATAACTGTACTATATTTTCTTTGGATGCAACAGATGGCGTTACCATATTAACATCAATGTATATTTCCCAGGATCCTTCTGGGGAGTCATTATTAGAATGTATTCTAAATAAGTGTCGTGTATTTTTTTTTTTTGTTCGTGTTTGTTTTATCTTGTGAAATGTGGAGTTCAGAAAATAATTAAATAATGTTCCAGAAACTCGTCTATTATTTTCATCTACTTCATCATGAAGTTATAAATAGTCTCATCTACAACAATTATTTTACCATTAGACCATTCTTTTATTATTGACATAAGTTTTATCTGTTTACTTTTTTATATTGTTAAAATCAACTTTTTATTACTCTTTTGTATTCATAAAAATTTTGAACTCTTCATCATGAACTCTTGGAATTGGACCGGAGCATGCTAAAAAAAGAATCAATATAGCTAATGTTCTTAAAGAATGTATTTTAAACTGCGATTAACTTACCTCAAAAGGAGCCATAACTTTCTTTATCTCTTCTTTCTAAAAAGTATTTCAAATGTCAGCTTTTTCCGTTTAATATTATAAACAAAAAGAATAATCGAATTTCATTTTTTTTTTCAATTCTCTCTCTCTCTCTCTCTCTCTCTCTCTGTATATATATATATATATATATATTGAAATTTATTTATATATCTTGTTCAAGTATTCATTAATAAATACTTTTAAAAAATAAATACTTTTAAATAAAATACTTTTTATTCATCCACTCAAGTTCAAAGACATTTTTTAAAAACTTGTAGTGGATGCCACTCGATGTTAATAAAGTTTTCTCAAATATTAATTCATGAATTAAATGTAATTCATTTTCAATATTTTAAATAGAGTTTTAGCAGTTTGTAATGAAAATTGAAATCTATAGACAGTAGCTCAATCGGTAAATGCGAGGATTTCAGTATTTTCACGTGAAGGTGAAGAATGCGAGTTCAATTCTAGCGAAAATCAATTTTTTGATAAATTATTTATATTAATTGTAATTATATAAAAAATTAACCAAAAACGAAAACATTGTTGACCTGACTCGAAATTGAACAAAAAATTATTTTTTATATTACTTGTTCATAAATTAAGGTCTAACCAAATTATTTCAACAAAATATAAAATGACAGAAAATTAAATAAATTTTAGTTAAAGATTACAAAAAAAAAAAAAAAAAACTTACATTTGCAACATTTTTTAATTTTTCCTCTTGACAATCGTTGCACTGGAAAAGAAAATATTCCATTTGTATTTCAGCTAATAATATGCATCAATTATATTTAAAATAAATGAATTTGCTTAAAATATTAAATTATTTATTATGCAGTGGCAAAACTAAAGATAAAGTAATTATTACTATGCATGATAAGGGTCTTTAATTATTAAGAAATTAATTATCTTATAACGTCACGATGTCTTCATTAAAATATTAATGATATTTCTTAGTATTAGTGCGATAAATTTGAAGAAATTCTTTTCAATAGTTCGGATTAATGGATTTAATATTAGATTGGATCTGAATTTTTTTATTTATATTGATTTTCGAAATTGGATCTTTAAATTGATTTAAATATTCTTTCATTTTATTGGCATTTCTAAGTTTTTACAGATTTTGGTATAATATGATTAATCTCTAATCTTTTTCTCTCTTTTTACAATGTTTGATTAGGATATTATTTGGATAGTTCTGTAGCGTCAGCCTTATAAGCCAAATAATATCCTTCGAGCTGAAGGGTCCCTTTTGCTCGATCGGTATGATACTCGGCTACAGGCCCAAACGTCGCGGGTTCGTACCGCGACCTTCAATCCCACATTGGTGACCTTGACAACACAACCCTCTGCTACGCTCATGGCTCCATCTACCAGCCAACAAAGCCGTCGCTAACTCAACGCACCAAAAGCCGTTGCTAACTCGACGCACCAACGAACTTGCATGCTCGCCATACGCTTGGCGCTTTCAAAAATCGTTCGTCTCCCGTCCGACTCACTGGTAGGGGAGTACTGAAGCGTCAGCCTTATAAGCTAGATAAAATCCTTCGAGCTGAAGGGTCCCTTTTGCTCGA
The DNA here is from genome assembly GCA_026289955.1 of Argiope argentata. Lineage (NCBI taxonomy): Eukaryota > Metazoa > Arthropoda > Arachnida > Araneae > Araneidae > Argiope > Argiope argentata. The sequence goes on along the minus strand of JAOUZG010029736.1, from coordinate 3,144,871 downwards.
TCGATATGATACTCGGCTACAGGCCCAAACGTCGCGGGTTCGTACCGCGACCTTCAATCCCACAGTTCTAATTATATTTTTTAAAGAACAAAGTAATTTTTAAAATAAATTTGTTCATATTTATTTCTAATTTGGTAATCTTAAAACATTGGTTATAAAAAAGGGTATTTAATTTTATGTTTTCATCTTATTTATTTTGTTTATTCCACTTAAATTTTGTTCAGTACTTTTGTACTTGCAAATCATTTGCTATCAAAAACCTCTTAATCTGTCCGCGATTTACTTATCAACGGGCAAGGATTATGATAAGTAAATTCTGATGAATTGTTTTATATTTAGGGTAAAGATAATCATAAAAATAATTTTATAAATAAAATAATAATGCAATCTTTCGTTGCAGAGTTATTACTTTTTAAGTATATATTAGTTACTGTTTATTATCAACATAAAAATGCATACATATCATTAATACATTAAAATATCATCAACATAAGAAACAAACACATAAACATACCATTTCATTAATTTGAAAATTAATTTTTTTAAACTTTCTCTATATTTGATTATTATAAATTATGCTAGCAGACCTATCTATGGATATATCGATATATACATAACCTTAAATGTGTGTATAAATGTTTATTAAATTAATGCATAATTTTAAATATATATATTTCTTCATATAATGTGTTGCATACTTACTTCTGTAAACTCCGCGTGATACTTTGTGGAGCACAGGAATTTTTTTAAATATTTTAATTAAAAAAAGCCCCTTAGTTATAAATCTCACAGAAATGGTCCGCACCTCGGTATCTTAAATCCTACATTACAAAATTTGTATTTATTTTTTAACAGCAGTTGTATCCATGCAAATAAATTAACTCAAAGAATGCAAGAATCTAATTATCAAACTTTCCTTTTTAAATAAAATTAATTAATCAAAATACGCTAACGTTTTTTTAAACTTCTTGAATAAACATGTCTTTACTTTTTTTATACACACAATGGCCGGCTTTCTGGCTCAGAGGTAGCGCGTCTTTCTCGTGATCTGGGAGTCCCGCGATCGAGTCCCGGTTCAGGCATGATTGTTCTTCTGTATGCTATCTGTGAGATGTGTGACTGTGCCCCACCCACCAGTAAAAAGGGGCTGAGCAGGCAAATGTGGTGTGTGTGTAGCTAAGTCGTACTGTTGGCGCTTGTTGTCGCTACTTCGAAAACAAGAGACGCTTCTTTCGGCTTTAATCTGCTGCTGTTTTAGCGGGAGGTCTTGTCCATTACAAGCGCCATTAGTAACAACATCATTCACGCGATGTAAATACAAAGAAAGAGTATTGTTATCTTCAAAAACCTCGAACTCAGACATCACTGAGCTCAATAAAGATACTTTTGAGTTTGTCTGTCTATCTGTCTGCGAACTCGATAGCTCGCTAGGTAGAGAGAATTCGGTATAGTGTCTTCACATCAAACTTTAAGATATGTGATTTTGAATGAAATCCATTTAGAGGGCCTATCTTTCAGAATATACGTTAACATGATTATTGAAAAACGGAAAAAGCTAAACGAATAAAATTTGTAACATAGATTTAACATCTAAAGCGTAGATGCTTATCAACTTTGGAACCAAATTTGCCCAGTCTTTATTTTCTGTAGGTCTTTTTTACTATTTTTTTTATTTGTCTAATATTTTCTCACGCATTTAAACACAAGAAACTCAAAAATGGAATGACTTAATCAATGAAATTCGGTATGTGTTCATCTGACAAAATTAATTCTATATGAAATTTTAATTTCAGTCAATCGAAAAAAAAGTGTCGACAATAATATGTATTTGAGGAAAAGATTTAATAAAAATGCGAGATTCACGCCAAAGAATTTTGCAATCATCTATTAATCGCCAATACTATACAAGGCATTGGTGGCCTCACAAAAGAAGCATACTTTTATGCTTAGGAGAAGAGTGCGCTAGAAAGCTTTCAGGAGACCACTTCTACTGGTTTTATTTCAAATAAAAAAATGTAACAAATTTGTAAATAATTTCTCAATTTGGTGCTAAATTATCAATAAAAAATTTTCTTGGCTAAGAAAAAAAAATTAATGTATGTATTTACGAGTGTGTGTTGGCTTTCTACTAGATAGATCGATTATCCTTAGTTTGCCAAATTTTGGAAGGTGGAAATATGTACCTGGAAACGTTTTAAAAAAAATAAAATTGAAAATAACCAATATTATTGTTTTATTAAATGATGGCATAGCTATAATTTAATAAAAACATTACAGTTAGGTTTAAATTTCTGGATCACCAGTATAAAAGTATGAAAATGATCGTAAAATGAAATTAGAAATATTCCATTGATGGATATTAATGTTTAGATGAGTTTTGTTCATTAGCTTATCATCCACAGTGCAATGTTTTAAAAAACAAACTACCTTTTGTATGGTTTCCACATCTGTGCTGCAGTACCAGTCTCTGACTTCCTTGCCCGTTTTGCGATCACCAACTCCAGGACAGCACTGTTTGGCAATTTTATCAAACTGAAACAAACGATATTAAAGTCATTTTAATGCTTGTTGAATGAAGGTAAAATGCTTTTAACAGAGAAATGTTTTTAATTTTCCCTTTACAATAGCTAGATAGTCTATTACAATTTCAGAACAGTCAGTGCCGAATCCGACCATCATCAGAAAATCCTATGTTCCCAGGTAGCACATCCTGTTGTATAATATTGTACAATATGATATTAAAGAATATTCTACAATATTAAACAATATTGCGAATATTTATCAATATTAAACAATATTTATGTGCTACCACGGCTCTTATATTCGATTATTACTACCCATACTTAAGGAAAAATTATATTTCACGTTAAATGTATAGCACACGCTTAACAGTGTTATAATTATGTTAATGTTTGATTTTAAATTATTTTCTTCACATTCTATATGATCTGCCTGTAACGACAAAGTTTCGAAGAATTTAATTGGCAACATCTAGTTTTATGCGTTGTTCATTAAAAGGCACAGAGAAAAATCATTGATATACGATTGAGTTTACACTATGCCAGACATCAAGCAGCGTATGTACAGAAAGGCTAAAAAATGCTGTTCAGTCCATTGCAAGTACTTGGCACTACAACATGCTGCTATTGTACATTTTTTTTACTGCGCATGCGTTTATAAAATTTGGCAAGATTTTTTTAAGTGATAAAATTGATTAATTAGAATAAATCAATTCCAACATTTTTTTGCTCTTTGTTCTTCCTGATGCTAGTTTTTTTTGTGTGTGTGTGTTCATTTTATTTAGCATTTTCTCCCTATAGGTTTCTAAATTTAGGTATTTCAATCTATTTTTTTTATTTTACTATATTTCTTTACATAAATGTTTATCATTTTAATACGATGCGAAATGAGGAAAACTCACGAAAAACCAGGAGTTCCAAAATCAGATTTATAGCCAAGAATGGAAAACACTTGAGTTTATCTTGTGACATTGTAGCAAACATAAATCAGTACCTTTCTGTGCATACGTTGTCTTAAGACCTTGTGTGTGTAAAAAAGAGAACGTGAAATGCTAAAATTCAAGCCTTCTGCAAGTTCTCAATTTACCGGAGATTACTCACCCTACTCACAACTGGGGTTAGGCGCTACGTTAACCAAATCACTATGAACCCCTTATATTGTTTCAGAAAAATAGCAGGAAATGAGATTCTATTTGGATTAAAAAAAGGGGCAGGAAAAAATTATGACGAATAAATAAAACATTATTACTTCGTCAATATAATTCTTTTTGCTTCATTGAGATTTATTGAAATTAATTTTTATATATTCTGCTGTTGTTGTGTTTTTAGAATGTTTTTATAGTGATGAAACATTATTCATCGATCCACGATTTGACTGACTTAGTGTCAATGTAAAAATATGCGATTTTAGTAATTTTTCCTTATGTACAAAACCATACTCCTCATTTTCTTCATGGTATTTGATACTTTCATAATCACGGAATCCGTTCATTTCCGCCACATTAATCGATTAAAATCTAAGCCATTATTTTAAATGATTTTGAGATTAACAATGATCATCCAATCTGTGGACTCCGTGTATTCGAGGTAACAGTTGATTGGTCTGAAATAGTGAAAGCTTCATAACTCAGTTATTTTTGATTAAAGAAATGTAGAACTTTTTTTATTTAAAATGTTTAAATTAATAAATTAAATTAAATAATTTACTAAACATTATTAATAGGACTTCGGTACAATATAAAAGTTTAAATTTCAAATGGTTTTTTTTTCATCAAGACATTTATTGACTGTAACAACAAATATATTTCTTGGCACCAGTTAAAGCATTTCCTCTATGGAAAGTTAACTCTTATCTCTAAGGTTTTAGAAATAAAATATTGCGATAACTGATAAAACAGCAACAAAGTCGTAGATCGATAAACAACCCGCATTGTTTTTGAAGAAATATTGAAAACACAACAAAACTAATATGAATAAATATAAATTTTCATATATCACTTTAAAGAAAGACTAATAACAGAGTCGGAGCAAGCGGAGTATTTTTTAATCTGCTTATCGCGCCCTCTATTGGCCTCTCAGAGTATTATTTTAACGGTTTTAACGATTTTTTAATGCAATTTCTCGCAATCCTCAACTTGTTATTTCCATGTGGACTTTCAGTTACCGAGAATATAATTAATAAGAGTAAAAACTTTTGCAAGATTTTTGTTTTCTTTTTCTACTCAGCAGGCATTCCATATTCACTGGTCGATTATTTTTTCCATTTTTCCGTATGAAATCGTGTGCTAATCTGTGTTTGCTTTGTTTCAGTTAATGTTTCAACGAAATAATACTGTATGGATTAACTGAAACTTAATTATTAGTATGAAATGTAACTAAGGCAAGCAAATAAAATCAAGATAAAAATCTATCCTTCCTTTATTCTGATGTTATTGGACATCTTTTTTCTTCTATTCTTTACTTATAAAGATGATAACTTAGATTGTTTAAAAATTAACATCGAAATAAAATTAATTAAATACTTTCATCCCATAAAATAGACTGATAAATGACATTGAAATGGAAAGGGATTGGTCAGTTCTAATATTTTTATGTAACTTTATATAACTTGGCACGATTCATTTTTGTAACTATAGAATTTTCACATGGATTTTATTTTATTTAGGTCAATTCATAACAATAAACTATTTCAATATTTTTTTAATTAAATTGGCAATTAATTGACTAAGATAGTTCAAGCTTATTTCCGTACTAAAAAGAGTTACAAGTTAATGAATTTTATTTAATATTCTATAATATTTAGAATAATGATATTACAAATTAAATTAAGACAGTGTGTTTTTGAAAGCTACATTTTATTGAATTTATTATTTTGAATACTGGTTTTTTCTTGTTTAAATATTTACAAAGAAGAGAAGAAAACAATAACAAAAAAATCCTACCTCTTCTGGTATTTCTGTTTTCTGTATTTGCCCAAAACAGTTCTCTATTTTATCTCCTGTTACATCATTATCTAGAAAAAAAAAATAAAGAGATACTTTTTTTATGCAAACAAAAAAAGGTCAAGAATTTATTTGAGATTATAATTTAAAAAGTTTGGAGAACTTAGAAGTTCGAATTGCCTATAATCGAATTTTCATTTATATGTGGGGCATGTAAATAGGAAATATCAAATAATTTTTTCATCATCTTTTTTTTTTCGAATATAAACATTAAAATTAGAACATAAAAATTAAATAAAAATTAAAAAACATAAAAATTAAATAGAGATTAAAGAACATAAAAAAGAATATAATAAATTAAATAGACAAATGGAAGCCATCGCTACAGAGGAAACACGAGGAACATTAATATATAATTAATTATTTTCTTTTACATTAAAATATATTAATATCAGCATAATTAGCCCCAGAATCGTGTATTAGAAGAAAAAACTTCGCTCCTCTATCCAAAATTGTAGTCAGAAGCAGTAGTAGAATAGGTCCTCCAGCCTAATAGCATTTCAAAATACATAATATACAAATTTTATCAATTTTAATTATAGTAGTTTAAAATTATTATCATGAGTATTAAAAAAAGTTTTTTGGACTTAATTTTGGACATCAGAGTACAAGTTGATCCATTTGATGTTTTTGAAATGCAGAATAAGTTGTAGGATAAGGTATCAACTAATAGCCCATACTATGCCAATTAATATACTTATTGCGTGATATAGACTTGATGACATTAATTTACTTATTACCCACCTTTGGAGATCAGCTGGTTTGTCTGGAATATATGTTGAATTTAAATTTAATCAAATTTCTTAAACCTAATTTGATATTCATCATTCCTTCAAAAAAAGTATTTTTAATCATTGAGTTATTATTAATATTATAGCGTTGTTATTTTAATAGCCTTACGCTTATTCTTTTAATTATATCACATATTAATCACCATAAAGGAGTTAAGCTAGGTGATATCATAGGGTCATTAAAACAAAACAATCAAGCGATGCCTGCTTTCTAATTTTTCTGCTATTAATTTTTTTTTCTCGCGTTAACTACACAGAATCCTTATTCAGCAGTTGTAAACAATGGATGGACAAAATTTGCAGGTTAATTTTCTTAGAAAGGAGCATCCGAACAATAAATGTTGTTTCCCTAAGAACATAAAATTTCTCGTCAAATTTTTTAACAATATCTTCAGAAACGAAGATTTAATAACAGCGATATGTCATTTCAACAAGTTAAATTCACTGCTCATTTTTATCCCATGACCAAAAGAATTTTTTTATTAAATTACGTTGGATATAAGGCTACTTTATTTTAAGGGCCAAACGCCATTTCAGCTTATTTGTCCACATGAAAGTACTTTAATGAGAAGAGTCAAGTTCCATGTTATCACAGGGGCCGTGGTGGCCTGGTGGTAAGGTTCTAGTATCAGAACCCATGTTCAAGACCTGATTCCATTTTAAAACCGTCGTTTAAAGCGGATCTAGAGTATGCGAGATCCGTCGCGGCTAAACGTTCTCCCGCTTGAATGGTGTGGCAGCTTAAACAGGGGGAGCGGAAGCTCGTGACAGAGAGCGTTGCTCTTATCAGGAGACCAAAATTATGAGGTTCGTTTCAAAAAAATCCTAGTGTTGCTTTTAAACAGAACCTTAATATAACTAACTAACCCTGTTCTCACCGTGCCAATAAAAGCATAACTTAGCGCATATCCTGTTTTCAAATTGAACATTGTTTATCTAAGTTGTTTAGCAAACTTGGCACTAACTTTCTTATTTATTATGAAAATTGTGAAATTAGTAAACAGAATATTTTTTCTTTAGTTTTCAACAACTAAAAAGCTAAATTCACGTTGTTCAATACTTAAATAAAGATTGACAGATAGAATTACGTTGCAGCAATGACAAAAATTTTATTTATTATCATGTGAAAACATGATGTTGTTTTAGTTAGGAAATGTTGGTGTCTCCTAAATCTGAAGGCAAAAAACATTCTTTTTTCTATTGGTAGATAACGAGTCACATGACCGATGACATTTGAAGTTTGTTTTGCCAGTATTGTTTGAGATTTTTAATTAAATTAATTATCAATTGCTTTTTTTTTGTCGTTTCTATGAAATGACGTCATCTTCCAGTTTGTTTACGATTTCTTACTTTTAAATAATTAATCTCTTACTCAGAAGATTATCGTGTTTTTTGGAGGGGGGGTTATCTTTCAGTTTTAAGTATCGCAATTTTGTAAAACGTGATTAATGTTTATTGTTTAAGAATATTATAAGGCCTTCTTACTAACTTTATTTCTCAAAACTTTTCATGAAAGAGAGCACCTTACAAGGCATTGATGCACAATAGGTAAGAAATAATTATTGGTTTGAATGTAGCATTTTTACTGAGTCTATCCTGTCATCCCTGTCGAGTTATTTGGCGAGTAATCTCTGGCATGCGTTAATTATATCCAAAAATCGAATTTGTGTTTTGGACATGCTTTTTGCAACCGATTGAAATAAAAATTTTGGCACAAAACTGCCCATGTATACGCAAAATCCTATACCAAATTTGATATATTTAGGTCCTTGCGTTTTTGAATTATCATGTTTGCATGTTCCTGAAAGTACTGACCGACAGACAGTTAAATCGCCATTTTTTAGTTCAAAATTAGATATATGTTTATACTATAAGTGTTAAATCTGTGTGCCGAATTTATTCTATCTAGTCCTTTTCGTTTCACAATTATGGCATAATTATTACTTTTAAACGATCAGCCAGACTAATGGATCTTCAAAATGTAAATTTTACTCAAAATTTGTTAAAAATTTGCAGATTTGGTGTTAAGACCGTATACCAAATTTCAACTACCTAGCTCAAAGCATTTGTGTAATCTTTGCCATAAATAGATAGACGAATATTTTTTAAAGATGTGTTTTTCGAACTTAGGGTGGTCTAAAACGTGGAGATTCGTCAAAAACAGGAATTCGAATTTTTTTCGACGTTACTATACTTTTTCTATTCTATGTATGCTAAAAAAAGTATAACTCTGTGGGAATCAACCTTTACTCCCCAAAGTATGTATGGGAAAAATTTGCTAGATCCAGATCAAACATCTGTTTTCTAGAGCACATGCACAGATACAAAGACACACAATCACTCTCTTTATTAGTAGTGATATGTTCTAAATGAAAAGAGATATTTTATTCAAAACCATGGTTATTTTTATAAGCATGAACAAAGGGCCAAAACAGGGCTCCTCCGATAAGTCTGTAAACACCTGTTGAAGTAAAAACATACCGAACTCGAAAATCTATCTCTCGTTCCCATGGAAACTCATTACAAAAAAGGAACAGGGGAATCATCGCTCTCTACTGAGTTCGAAGAACAGGGTTAGGAATGATCAAAATCGATTACTCTTAGTGCTCAAGACGAAACGATGCAACCGAGTGAGGGAGGAATGCTTTTCAAAATAATCCACTCTCTCTCATATGATCCTTCTCAGGTTGTTTGTGAGACACAAGTCGAGGATTGGCTCTCGAAATTGCAATCATTTCTATTTTGTGTTATTGTATTTCTGGCACGATGTTTGTTTCCTTATAAGTCCTACTTTTATGATGGAAGGAAAACTTGCAGTTTAATTTTTGGATGTACAGTAACTCCCAAGTATCCCGTTCACGACTATCTGACATAGATTTTTTGTTGCTATAATTAAATGAAGAAAACAAGGCGTTGCAGAAGCAGTCATCTATTAATTACTTTTTCAAACACTTCAAACTGTAAGTTTTGACTCTTATCTTAGGGTTACCTTTTTTATATCTGTGTAATCATTTATCAGTGGAAAATAAAATCAGTTTGAGTCAATTTTCTTAAGAGTTAAACCAACGATTTAGCATTTTGTTTCATGTTTCTTGGGTTTGTTGGGTATTACAGAACTTATGTTAAAAAGTGAGTAGTTTATATCCTTTAATTTACTTTTTCTATAAAAAATTATTGAAATGTGCAATGCAGTATATAAACATGTATAAAAGACCAGTATAGAGTCATCTACTTTTACTTGACACCTTACTGACCACTGCTTCTACGATTCATCAGGCTGTGGCTTCCTTTATATTCTAGATGGTTTGATTTTAAAAGAAGGCTTAACATTCATTAAGACGAGAGAAAATGCGCGTTACATAATGCGTTTTGGAATATTGTTTTCTGGTATCAGTGGGCAAAAAATGAGTTCTTAGTAATCCAGCCTATCCGGCTTTTTCGTTCTCCGGATTCTTGGGAATGCACTGCATTTCTGTCTTATGCTGTTGCATTTCTACAAAAATATTTATTTTCTTATAAGTACTACTTTTAGGATAGAAGAAAAACTTCAATTTTATGCTTGGATATAATTTCAAACTTGTTTCTTCTTCAGATTAACTTTGAGATCGAATATGTTTTGTAATATATGGACAAAACGTTATTTGTGTTTACATTATCTGTGAAAAATAAATTCCAGCAAAGCACCACTTATATGTCTCCCATCATTTTCCCATTTCATTAGAATACTGATTCATTGTAGTGGCATTGTAGTAAGTAACAATACAACACTTAGTTTTCAAGAAGCAAAGAAAGCATCCCCTTGTTTTTTAAAAAAATTTGAAGCTTTCCAACTTCTGCTATTACTTTTCATTTTCTTCTAACCCATTCACTGCTATTTACAAGATATCTCGTAGGAAACTGCTTTAAAATTAAACGTCTGTAAATTCCTCTGGCAGTGAATGGGTTAAAACAACTGTAAAAATAAAAATCTGAGCACTGGTGATCACAGCCTTGCTCTAAATAAGCAATTTTATGTGGAGAGGAGGAGAGAAGATATCATTTTTAAGGGAGAATGCGAGAAAGTTTAGGTTGAATCATTCTTGCTGGTTATTATACGATTATTGAATACAATTCCTTTTCCTTTGCTATTAACAATAGAATAAAATTACATGATTAAATATTTCATGAAATGATTGAAATTGTTCCGATTTTGGAAAATGCATTGTTTAAAAAACTATATAAATAAAAACTTAAATGTTCGTTTGTTTAAAATTTAAAATTTTTGAAATTTCTTCACTAATTGTTTTGAAATTTTAACTTATCGCATTCGAATACATGTGTGTTTTTATATGAGTATTATATAAATATCAGATCCATGATAGATGAGATTTTTTAAATGGTTTTTAAAAAATAGCGCCATCTGTTGAACTTAAAAGCAATAAACCTTATTCTAAATATTTTACGATTTCATTTTAATGTTTTAGATTTCCAATTTTTTTATTCCATTTGAAGGTTTCTGATTGCATAACTAAATTGCATTTCCATCGATTTCAATTGATTTTTGTTGCGGTTTCATTATATGGCATTGAGCTGGAATTGAATTATGTTGTTTATCATCGCCGCCATTTTAAGAGAATACTCATTTTTTTTACTTTTTTCTTTCATTTTTAAATGTTTTTCCAAGTTCGCAATACAAATGATGATGGATTTGAGCTGTATCAATTGACATTCATTAAAATCCAAATTGCATTGTGAATTGATTTTCGTTAAAATTCAAATGTGAATTCGCAATTCAGTGTTGCGGAAATATTTTGATTCTTGTAGCATTAAAATTGAAAACTGTATCAATAGGTTTGCGTGTATCAATAGGAAAACTGTATCAATGGGTTATTGAAGTATTTCAATAATATTTTTCATTTTTACCTCATTTTTTACTTTCTAGTACAGGTAGTATAGAGAAAGAACAATTATCGTCAAAAGATTCAAACTAGAAATTTCAACTAATCTCTACGTTTCAGAAACCCTTAAATTCGAAAAACACATTTAAAAAAAATGTCCGTGTGTCTATCTTTGTCTGTTACAAAGATAACTCAAAAATGTTTTATGCTCATCAAATGAAATTTGGTATAAGATCTTTACACCAAATTTGCAGGTTTCTATCAAATATTGAGTTGTTGTTGTCATTACTAATGGCACTTGCCATAGACAAGGCAGTGATGTATCAGCGGATTTGGGCCGCACTAAGCGTTTCTTGTTTGAATTAGGGTCAACTAATATCAAGAGAACGACTTTAACTACACACTAATCATATTCGCTAGGACAGTCCCTTTTTACAGGGGGGCGCATTCACACGCCTCACAGATAGAACAGAGAAGATCAACCCTGCCCTAACTGGGACTCCCAGATCACGAGGAAAATGCGATTAACTTCTGTGCCAGGACGACGACAAATATTGAGTAAAATCTGTTTAGAGAAAATCTGTATATCTGTGTATCCGAATATAGGTTACAGCAATAGGCACAAAATAAAGAGAACTATATAGATAAAATTCGGGACAGAGATATAACATCTAAGTAATGATGTCTGCCAAATGTTGAGCCAATTCCAACTGTGGGTTGACTGTCTGTCTGTCTTTTCCTTCAGAAATATGTAAACGCGATAATTCAAAAATGCAACGATATAAATATATCAAATTTGGTATGGGATTTTATGACTACAAGCCCAGTTTTCTGTCAATTTTTTCAACATGACTATTCTATTTTGTATTCTGCTCTATTTTTCTATTTTGTGATTATCAACGCCGTCAGGGATTAATCATGAAATAACTCGCTAAGGATGACACGGTAGATTCAGATGGATTACAATATTCTTGCCAAAAGTTACTATTTCGTAGTTATTGTGCACCAGTGCCATGTAAGACCGTTGGCATAACAAAGTTATTAGAGAGTGTTCGAGAAAGTTTTGGCTGGGCCACTCTAATTGGGTTTAGTTTGTGATTTTTCATTTTTTTTATAGTTTTAGAATTTCATATGCTACAAACTGGCATATTCAAACAAACTACTTTAGCAAAATGCACACGATGGATCCCAACCAATTTAATTCCTTACTTAACGATGTTTGAGTTCACTTTTGTAACATCGGGTAAGATATCCCTCCCCCTCTGGAGCTGGGATGAGAAGCTTCCAGAATGGGAGCATTTTAGCGTTCTGGTAGATATAGAAAAGATGTGGGTGGCCACCCACTATCAATGATGGGATGTGCCTCCTACAGCAGCGGTACTGTGGTCTGAGACAGCCCTTAAAACTCAACTTTACGGTGATTCAGATTTTCCTGTATACCTCAAAGCTGGCCGGAATAGTTGTTTAGTGATACCTTGGGTAACGAAGAAATTGTAAGACCAGCCAACTTTCACAACCCTGCTCACTTCTGATAGCAATTCCGCTTGCCTAACGTGGAAAGAGAAGAGGAAAGTGAGAGAGTGAAGAGAGTTTGGTCTAGGAATAAGGAAGCGAACGATATTTTGATAGTTTTGTGTTCTTTTTGTATTTTTGCTTTATGTTTGTGCTGGGTCACATATCATATCTATAAACATTAATATAAATTTGGGACTAAAATTGGATGTGATCACTGTCTCTACCGCTCACATTAAAGAAATCCCTCAAAAAAGGGATCATTACATAAATACTATCTCATTTATTTTTCTATATAATATGAAAGTTAGGATTAGTTCCCTAATCCCAAATGGCATTCCCATATTGTTTTGAAACTTATGCAGAAAATTTTTCTTGTTTGCTTGGCAGTCAAGGAAAATAGACGTTCACGTGAATGTGAGAGATCAGTAGCTAGCGAGGAGGAAACCAGAGCAAATATATTTTAAGGCTCACATGAAACTCATTGAAAACTCATTTATGAATAATTTTTTTATTGTCTTTAAGAAATATTCGTAACTGTGATATCGAATTGCGTATCGGAAATTGCATAAAAATAAGGGGAGGTCCGAATGAATAAATGGATAACTAGTTACGGAAACTGATCAGTCTGATAAGGTTTTCAGATTTTTCATGGGTCGAATCTTCTATTTTTTTGCAAACAGGAGCACACGGTATGTGCCTTTGTTTGGGAAATGTTCCCTATATTGGACAATGATGAATGAAGCTATAATATAGCTGTATATAATAAGAAATTTTTTGTATGTTATTTATAAGTATTACATATATGTGGGTTAAAACATATAAAAATGTAAATAATAAAAAATAATGTAAAAATTGATCGAGATTAGATGATTAAACTTGCATTTACAAAAATTCCTATTTTAAGTATCATGATTTTGTTTTGTTTTTCAGATTGTGAACAATAATTTGATAATTAAATATATTTTTCTGTCTAAGAAAGAAATTTTTAATACTGAAATCGTATTTGTTTTAATTAAAAAAAAACAGGTTAAAAATTATTTTCTTAATCATTTGTCCCGCAATTTTTGTATTCATTTATATCAATTTATGTAATTAAAAAAACAAATGAGAATATAATGCAGGATAAGATAAAAACAAGAATAAAGTTTTGAGCTTCCTCCCTTAATTTTTAAAAAAGCTGCATACATACCACAAAAGGCAACCTTCAAAGCCTTCGCTTCTTCTATTGTAGACGCCTTTACGGACGCTGCCACAAACACAGCAGTGAAATAAAGAAAAACGGCAAGAAACATTTTACCCTTTACCTGAAAATGCGTTTTGAATATGTTCATAAAAAATGAGGAATGGTACATGTATTTTATACTAATGACAAACGCAGGAAATGGATGGCCTTGGTACCTCCTGCCGAGACCCCCAAGCCCGAAAGTGTGTCACAAATATTCGTTTGATTGAAATAAGAAACAGTAGTGATGAGTTAGAAACTTTGCTGCTGTCGAACTTTGCCCTAGTTGCGAAAAATGCATGAGGAAAAACTTCGATTTAGAATCAAAGATGTACAACACTAATAACGAAAGATAGAAATATATGTATTCGTAAATAAGTATTAATGAATTGTTCTAAAGTTATTGTAATTGGGAACCTATCAATTACTTCACGAAGAAAAAATATTGTGCAAGAATTTCATTAATTATCTTGACTATTATTTTGATGTTAACATATTTATCACCATTGTTGCAAAATTAACAAATAGCTTTTATTTTTGATTGTTTTCATTATTAAAAAAATAATTTTTGGTATATAATTATGTTGAAAAGATTTTTTTTAATAAATATTTTTTCTGTTTAATATTCTTAATTTCTGAACAATCCTTTTCATAAAATCGTTTAAATATTGTTCTACGCTTATTCTTATGGAAATAACATGGATTTTTATATTTACATCATGCATGTTTGTGAGCTATTTTATATCTTATTATCACCACTTTTAATAAATAATAAATAGTTTTCACTTTTATTAGTTCCCATTTTTGTTTTTTAAATGTTTATTGTAGATGATTACACTAAAAAGGCAAGTTTTTACAAAAATTTAAAATACAATTTTGTTCAATATTCTCAATTCTTCTTTGTTCAATATATTTCCGAACAATTTTCTTAATGAAATCGTTCGAATTTTTTTTACGCTTGTTTTTGGAATTTTTTTAAAATTTACATAATACAAGTTTTAAATTTCTTTTATAGCTTTATGTGCGGTTTTGTCAAATTTCATATTTTGGCAAAATTTTCTTTCATAAAACATCACAAATTAAGATCTAATGCATAATTTTTGTTCTAATATGGCATAATAATTTCTCTATGTTTTCTGCAATTCCTGAATTTGAGAATAAATAAAATGTTCATTTAAGAATATACTACAATTTATTGCTTCTAAATACGAAAAAAAATTATGAAAATTTCATGTTATTTATCAGTTACAACCAATGTTCTTAGTTAGAAGACAGATTTATTTTTTAATTCAGGAACTAGAAAATATATTTATTAAAATAGTTGAAAATTTGTGAACAAATCCTTTGGTAGGTTTTAAAAATATCAAATGTTTTGCTTTATAATTCTTTCAGGAAAAAAAAATATTTTTCTGATTTTTTTTAAATTGACATTTAACACATATTTTTTATTAATGTCTTTTTAGTATATTTTACACAAATATATGAAGATATATTTATTTTATATTGTTCTTCAAAAAATTCCTGACCGTTGTCATTTACTTTATTAATATAAAATGACAGGTTCATACCGAATAAAGAGAAATTTGAAAAATATTGGATTTTGAAGGGTTGATTAATTTTTAATTATAAATTTAATTAAAAAATGACTCCTTTTTAAAACTTTTTTTTGGTTCAAAATTCCCTTTGAAAAAAAAATATTATACTCTAAAATTGTGTAAATAGAATGAAGCATTTTTTATTACAAATTTAACTTTAAAATTACTTTTGTTTTTCTAAATCACTTTTGGACCCAAAATTTCATATGAAAAAAAGTATATGTAAGATTGTGTAAAATTGTTCGTTTTGGAAAGGTCAGTTGCTTATACACTATGTATAAATTTAAATATGACTTTTAGTTTCTTTGAATGTATAGCGCAACTTTTTTACATAATTCATTGAGGGAAAAACTTTTAATATAACACTTACGCCGTATACCTAATTGAATGCGTTTAATAATACTAACATCATATCTTGCAAGTCAAAAATAATGGGAAAGGAAATTAATAATGCACTGTTTTTTTATTGATGGTCAAAAACAAATGGTTTTTAATTTTAACTGATTTCAAGGATGTTTCTTGAATTGAAACGCATTTTAAACATGCCAAAAAAGTTACCACTACAGTTAATGGTGTCTAGCAAATGAGTGCTTTACTTAATTTATTTACCCCCCCCCCCATTTTAAAGTAACACTAGGGCTATTTTGGGATGGGAATAACACATTTGAGCTACAATCAGATGACGAGGATGACACTTGAACTGACACCTCCTCTTTAAACTTCTACACCACACTAGCGGGAAGACATTTAGCCCCGATGAATTTAACGTGCACCATGTTGGAGCCGAGACCTTACCATCAGGGCACCGCCACCCTTATTTGAATTGTAATAGCCATTTGACAGCAATTATTCGCATTATAATAAGTAAGTAGTAGTTAATATTTAGAATAAAACAATCTATATTTGTTCAGGTTTTTCCAATACATTTGTATATTACAATAAACAACTAATATACCAATTTGTTGATTGATTTTTAAGACAATTACTTTGTTAAATTTTTATATTAGAGTATTTAGAACGTGTTTAAAATCACTTTTACATTTCAGTTTTCTTTGTATGCGATACATTCATATAATCTCTACTAAAACTTAATTGCAATTACATTTATAATTACATCACTTTTTCAAAATATTTGTTATTTAAGGGCCAATTATACAAGGATTAAATTAAAATTATTTTTTAAAAATTATTGTCCTTCGTTTTTGAATAAAGCGATGAAATATCTTCAGTATTCGAATTCTCATAGGTCGCTGCATAAATAAATCCAGTTCTGCCAATAGTTAGTTTCATATTAGTCTTATTGTCTTTTCTCACAACTGTTGCATGTCAAATTGATTCGCTCATTAATGAAAAACACACACACTTATGAATTCATAATCTACAATTTTGGATTAATTATTGAACTTTTGATTTGATGCATAATCTTGGCGTTTTCCCAGACTTACATACGCAGACATATACTAATCTATTGTTACATTGAAATTAGAACCATATTTAGTATTTTGTATAACATTAAATCAGGTGCTTTTTTAAAAGTAATGATAGAAATAGAAGATCGCATTTGTTTAATACTTGTGTAATTTCCATAAGAAATAGGGAAATAAAATTACAATACCTCGGAAGTCACAAGATTGATGGATTGGACAGTTTTATTTTCAGCAATTCTTTGATGTTATTCTGATATATACATAAAATTTATCAAAATAGTAAGTACCGAGCAATATTAGGAGATTTTCTATATATTCTTTAATTTGCTCCACATAGATTTAAAATAGAAGAAAAGTTGTACATCTAATTACTCCAACGTTTTTGAATGAATTTGGATTTTATAACAATTCTGACTGTCTCTTCTGTAACCAAGAAAATGATATTTAACATATTCTTTTGCTTTGTTTTTATTCAACTGATAGAAAACATTTCTGGAGCAACTTTATTTTCAATCACCAAAAAATTTCGTCTCTTAAAGTTTCGATAATAATAATAATAAATACTTTTTTTAAGCTCTATTTGCAAATTTGTCTTCGTTTATTGAAACTTTCGTTGGGGATGACAACTTTTCTGCTAAATGTCTCAATTTATCCATTTCAATAATAATAATAAAATAAATTGCTTCTGAAAATTCGGTGCATATGTTATAATGCATTACTTAAATGTGAATACATCCATTTTATATTTATAACATAAATTATCCTTAAAATCTTCAATTATAGGTTTAAGAAAGATTTTTAATTTCCAAACTTAATCAGAAAAACTCTACAAATTCAGCTTTATGAAAAAAGTAAGAATTTTGCTAAATTCAGAAGAAAATTCTCATAGATACTATGATAATATTAATGTCCACAACATGTAATATCTCATGTAAAGAATTATTTAAACTGTCTGTAATTTAAGAATGGCATTTTTTAGGGATACAAACAATATATTAAAACAGATAATTGCTTTTAAAAATAACAATGCACAGAATATCAAAATACTTTATTCCTTTTACTTCCATAAATCAAGATATTAACTAGCATATTTCTCTTCCTTGCAAAAACAAATATTAAAGCTTTTGATATCAAAATGTAAAGCAGCATTTAGATGATTTTTCTGTTTATTATAAATATTATTTTCATAACCATACAGGTTGTCAAATTATGACGACAAATAATTTAATCAATGTTTAATGAAAAGCAGTGTTTGAAAATCACACACACACAGAACAAGGGGAAAAACTCAAAATTTCAGCTTTAAAACAAACAAGCAAATATACGCACACAAACACATATTACTTAACCATTTTTTAATACAAATTCCATTTTCATACACAATGCATTGTGAAAATATATTTCTACATGAAAACTTCATAAATCTTTATACCAACCACGCAAGATAGAATTTTATTCAAACTAAATAAGATCATTTATATTACTTGTGTTCAGTGTGAGTGTTATAAACATAAGAGATTGTTGGAAAATATATTTGATGCAATAAGTTTATATTTGAAGAGAATTTTTTAAAAAAAAAATTAAGAAGAGTCGAACTTGTACATTACAGGTTATATGAAAAATTCTTTTGAATAAAAACTAATAACCTTTTTAAAAAAAATGTTGGAAAATCATATTACAGAAATTAAAATTATAAATTAATACATCATATTTTGAAAAATACTTAATTATATATATATTACATAAAATACAGAATATCTTCAAAAACACATATACTGACTTTAAATAATTGCTAATAAAATAGAATTGCCAATTTTATAATTAAAGTAAATTTATAGATAAAATTATATTAAAATCTTAGGCAATGAATAAAATGCAGGACTGTTTTGATGAAATAATGGTAGACATATTATAGAAAAATAAACAAAAAAGGAAGGATCTGAACTTCTCATTCAGTTTAGACATCATTCATAATTCATCTTACTGTGGTGACAAATAAAAAGGTTTATTAACCAGAACCAATAATTTGACAGCTTTTCAAAGCTAATGCACTCAAATACAATTGATATGCTTAAAGATAATTTGATGAATTTGTATTAGGGCATCCATGATTAAAATTGATTATTTTTCTTTTTCCATTTCTAACAACTGACTAGATTTTATATTTATGTTCATTCATCTGTGCTATTCTGATAATGCTATAATTATACACTGTGTATAATTTTTCAAACGTTCAGAATAAAATATATAAAATAAATGAATAAAACATATATTTGAAATAAAAATAAAGAATGCTAAATAAAATCTTTTTTCAAATTGAAGTATAAAAAGGCATAATACTTAATTACTTCAGAAAATATATTGATTTTATTCATATGTTTTGTTTAATAAAGAAAAGGAAAAGAAGGCAGCAATTGGAAAGAATCAGGACGAGAAATTTTAAATACATATATAAATATATGGAAGACCAAAAAAGTAGTTTTCTTTAATTAGAAAAAATAATTTTACAATGTGATATTGTTTTAAATCAATATATAATAATTTTCATTATGAAAATTAGTAATAATTATCTAGTAGGTAAATTCTCAATTCCGAATTAGTAGAATAAAGATAAATTTTGATACAAAACCAAATTCCTGCACTTTTTAAAATAAATAAATAAAAAAAAACCTCATTTCTACAACATTCTAAAATAGTTTTTCACTCAAAAAATGCTACAATAAATGACAATTTGTTTTTGATGTTATGTAAATTAAAAGGGCAAGGCAATACTTACCTACTTAACTTAACTTGATTTTATCTAAAGTCTTTTATACAATATGTGGTCTTGCATTATCATTCTTATAATTTGGAATTTATATCACAACAGGTAGTTTTCATATAATACTTAATTTACAGAGTGAGCTGCTATGTTTTGTCTTACTTTTCACAACTGCAAAATGATTAAGTTTCAAACATTCTATCAGTCAATAGAATCTTTCGTGAATAATTTTCAATCAATGCAAAATTTACTCAGGCAGTAATTTTTTTAACAACAACAATAATAAAAAGTGTTTATACCCTGAGCATTCCACCAAACAGATAGCAGCATCTTTCAAGGATGCAATCTTAACTTTAAAGTATATAATACGATTTGATTAGTAGAGAGTCTTTGTGTGAAAGGTAAGAAATAAGTCCTACATAAGGGTCATTTCTCATCTTTGATTCCCCCCCCCCCCTGAAAGTATTTTAAAATATCAAGAAAATGTTGTTTGGTCAATTAGGGATAAAGGAATAATGATCAGCAGTTACCTCAAGAAGCCAATCAATCGTATTTTCAATCACGTCACAGCCAAAAAATGATTTGACTTTAGGTTATTACAATTAATTATAAATAATTGATTGATTAGTTAGTTTTCTTTCATTAGAATGTGTAGTACTCAGAACTCCCTTTTTTAACATTATTAATTTTTTTTAAGGGGTCTTGAAAGTTCAATTAGTTTATCTAATAACTGTAATCCTTTGACAAAGTTTTACTTCAACTGCAGAATTATCATTATGAAGAGATATTCATTTTTCCTGAATGAAAGAAGACATAAAAATAAGAATTATCCTACATGAACCTAAAAAGTTATTTAAAACATAACAAATATTTCCTTTAACTGGATTACAATCATATAAATTATTTTGTAAATATTTTTGTATTATTAACATTCTGATCTTTGAATGACAAGTCATGCCAGATTTACAGGTCTTTCAGTTTTTTGCATGAATATTATAAAAATGAAATCAATATGTAAAGCAAAGAAATAATGTCTGGTATTAAAAATATTTTGTATAATTTCAAAATGTACAATCAGTTGATTCAAATAGATTTTGGCATTTATAAATAAGAAATTATTTCCCAATTCTTCCAGAATTCCCAATTAATTTTTGTACAAACAAATTCTTGGGCAGCAATTTAAAAAGTTGTGCATATCATTATACAGACAATTTAAAATAAAACAACTTTTATAAATATATTTCTTTAAAAAAAGACTACCAATCTACTTAAACCCCAATCTAAAACAATAAATACATTTTTTTTCTTCTTCATTGTTGATATAATGGGAAATAAATATCAAGCAGAAATAATTTAAAGGATTCTATAGAATGTTCACAATATATAATTTTTTAAAAACAAAAAATGTTTTTTAAGAAATTAGAATAATAAAGAATTGAAAATATATGAGATAAATATTATAAATAAGACAAATGTCTAAAAGAGTTCCAAATTAGCTTAAGGTTGAAGGAATAAATATTTTCATTATGGCTAATCATTCTAAGCAACACTTAATCATAGTCACCTAGAAGATATTTCTCAGTTTAATAGTTTGCATTTAAACTGAAAAACTTATATAAATGATACGAAACATAATAATTAAAGATTAATCTCAGAATATACTTACAATAATTTGATCATACCTTAGTTTATTCTATTTTGATAATGAAACTGTTTTTAATGATCACACAGTTTCATATCAACTATAACAAAAAATAATTGAGAGGCAGATATCATTAAGAATTAGTAAATTATTTATTCATTCATAAATAACATATAAATTAACAAAAATACAAATAAATTTTTTTATACTAAGGCATTTTTTTTGTTTATTCATTTACATTGATAATTTTTATGAAAAACTAATTTCCATAGCTTTTCTTACGTTCTATTTGAAATATCTGCAGATTTAAAAATATTCTGACAGATCTTCTTTTTGGCAGATTGGATTTTATTTTATTTTCTAGTCTATTTCACATAAGAATGATAACAAGTCTCCATTAGGCTATTTAGTAGCACAAAGTTATTTCGTCACTTAACAAAAATGTCCAGTCAGTAATTAATAATATATTCTATAAAATGGCTTCTCTTAGTAGATTTCAATAATCAGGCCAATATCTAATTCTGGAGCCACATACAAAATCTTTGAGCATCACAGCATTCCAATACAGAGCTATATTTACAAAATGATGGTAAAATTTCAACCATTTTTTATAATTCTATAATATTAATATAAGGTTAAAACTGAAACTAGATTGGAATATATACCATTCCATGCTTAATAAATCATAAAAATGATAGCTAATCTACTGGACACAAAGCTGAGACTGGAAAAAAATCTTCATAATATTTGCTTTCATGCATTAGCAAATGCTTATTCAAACTATCTTTCCGTACAAATGATTTACTGCATTTGTCACAAGCATGGGGCTTTCTTTGTAAATGAGTAAGTGCATGTGCATTCAAATTATCCTTTCTTGAAAATGCTCTGCTACAAACTTCACAAACATGAGGCTTTGAATTAGTATGTGTCAGTACATGCTGGTTTAATGCACCTCTACGAGGAAATGCCTTGTAGCAAATGTCACATACATGGGGAGTTTCTTTTGTATGAACAACTAAGTGTCTACGTAATGCAGCCCTGTATGCAAATGCTGCCTTGCAAATAACACATGTATGAGGCTTTTCTTTTGTATGCACAAGTGTATGAGAACTTAAGCTACTTTTTTGTGTAAAGGCTTTATTGCAAACATTGCATACATAAGGCTTTACATTTGAATGAGTACGTAAATGTGTTTTTAAATTAGCCCTTTGAGTAAATGCTCTATTACAAATATTACACTGATGTGGCTTTTCGTTTGTATGAATCAGCAAATGTGCTTTCAAAACATTCTTAGAATGGAATCCTTTACTGCACAAATGACATACAAAAGGTTTTTCTGGTGTGTGTGTAAGTAAATGGGCTGTTAGAGATCTTTTTAACGTAAAAGCTTTCTCACAATAAACACAAACATGATTTTTTTCTTGCTTATGAATCAATAAATGTGTAGTCAAGTGGGCTTTCTGGGCAAATGTTTTGTTGCACACATCACAGACATGAGGTCTTTCTTTAGTATGAGTTTTAAAATGCGTATAAAGAGTACTTCTATGAGCGAATGTTTTGTTGCAAGCACCGCAAGTAAGAGGCTTTTCGGTATTATGTTTCAGCTTATGTGAAACAAAACTTTGTCTCCGAGAAAATGTTTTCTTGCATATATCACAAGCAAAAGGTTTTTGTGTCGTTAACATATTAAAAAGTAAAGATCCTTCCATACAAAATCTTTTGGAAAAAACTTACAAGTTACTATTCTAATGATAGAAACAACTAATATCACAAAGTTACTTAATTGTCGTTTGAATTCAAGACCGCCATTAATGCATTGAATAATTTTTTCATGCTTATTTTATTTAGCAATCGGTAACGGTCTCAAATGTGTGAGGAGTTCAGCATACTACTTTGTAAAAAAGGATAAACATAATCGAAGCAGCAAATTCCAAGTCATTCGCTTGAGATTAGTGGTTACAATTTATTTCTGATATTCACTACGCAAACAAAATTGAACTTGAATATAAACAGTTAGGGATAGAGCGACAGGCATTGTTATCATATAGGACCGAAGAGAGGAAGGAGGCTTATTTTCCGGCTTATGCTCCTGAAAAAATTCTTAGCTTGTGCCGGGTTGACAAAAATCAAAAACACGAATATCACAGTTGATCAAAACAATGTTTTTTGATGACATGTTATTTGATTGATTGATTGAAATAGCAAATCGAGGAATTTTTAGCAGCAAAGACATCATTTATGTTTCACGAACAAATTAGATAATATCGAAGTACTTTTGGGTCTGAATAAACACGGGAAAATTGAGGCATTTTTTAAAACACGTTAAAAGAGCTTCTAAAGAAAAGTTTATAGAATTTTCAGAAACATTAAACAATTTAAATATGAGATGCTATCTTAACAAAATTGAACAACTCTTAACAATGCATAGAATAGTTAGCATAGAAAAGTAGGATAACCTTTTAATTTATTGAATTGTTTACAATTTGAATTGGCTTTTTTTTTGTCACAAATTCACAATTATTTGATATGGCGGATCGTTCAAAACAGAAATCATTCTTATACACTAATTTCAAAGGCACTGTGATATGAAATGATAAGACAAAAACACTGTTTAATTATCTATTTCAATAACCTTTATAAGCAAAAATGTGTGCAACTTGCTTGAAAACAAACTTTACCAGTAAATTTCAATCTGGAATACAGGCATTAAAAATAAAAAAAATAATAATAATAAGTCTAAATTGTGATTGGCTGGTTCGTGCGCTGATCATTTCAGTGCACTGTAACTGCTTTTAAAGGATTAATTTCGCGGGAATGGAAAAGCTTGACGGCTCATGTTTTGTTTTTCTATTTTGAAAATTGAATAATAAAATGTATATTAAAAGTATTGTGTTAGAAGGTTTTAAGTCATATGGAAACAAAGTAGAAATAAATGGGTTTGATCCTCAGTTTAATGCTATAACTGGAAATAACGGTAGCGGTAAATCGAATATTTTGGATTCAATATGTTTTGTGCTTGGTATACAAAATTTACAGCAGGTAAATGATTTCTTATTCACTCAATTTTTATTTTCCTAATTTTACTCCCTTTCTGAATTATATGCCTTTTATTATTAGGTTCGAGCCGTAAATTTAACAGAACTTGTATATAAACAAGGTCGAGCTGGTATAAACAAGGCAACCGTTAGCATTACCTTTGATAACAGAGATAAAGCAGCATCTCCCGTAGGATATGAACACCTTCAGGAAATTGCTGTTACTCGTACCGTAAGTGAAAGCTTTTACATAAATTATTGAGGAAGTGTAGTTTCGCTAATCTAGTAACTAAATTCTGGTATGGTTGAATAGTATCCAATCGAATTTATATTTAACATACAGCATAAAAAAGTAGATAATCACTCTAAAATTGGAAAAATTTGGATCAAGCGAAATCAGTTATGAAAAAAAAAAACCCTTTTATTCTTAGATTACAAATGCTGTTTAATCCAATTTTTATAATTTTTTAACAATCATGTTCTTTCTCACTTTGGATTTTTGTATTCCCCCCTTCCCATTATTTAAAGCTTTCTAATTCAAAATTTTAAATGCACTTCGTCTTCAGTTTACATTGCAGATAGTTTAAAGAAACATATAAATAAAATTTGAAAATAATAAAAATTTGAATTCTTTTGTTGATAACTCTCCGAGTTTGGTATTAGATTTAATTCTGTTATTACTTAGTGGTGAGTAAAAGTGTAGAATTTGTAAAATGCGATTAAGCTGCTCTTGCATGTTATTAATATTCAATATATTAATAACTTGCAATAACAATATTCAATATATTAATAACATGCAAGAGCAACTAATACCCATCCGAATCGTACATTTGGCGCCATATTTTTCTTTAGGAAGCAGTGAAATATGTTAATAAATCCACATTAAACCTCCCTAATTTTTCCCCATGTGATTAAATACTTGTATAAATCATTTGAATTTATATTAAATGGTAATTTTTAAAATTAATATAATTTATTTTAAAATATATTCTGCTTTAACATCTCTTTAGATTGTGATTTTCTCCCTTAATGTTGTATCATAATTAATGCTATAGCTTTCTTTACAAAATATTTTAAACATTCTTGTTCCAAATGATTAATTATTTTTAGGATATTCATAATTTATAATTGTATCAATATTTATTTGCTTTTTTTAAATTGTACAATAGGCACAAATTACTTTCTAAATTTTCAACATTTTCTTATTCCATTTGAAAATTTTGATTTGCAATATTTTCATTTTCTTGATTGATGTTTGTGGTTTTTTCTCATCCAGTGAAATTGAAATTGAAATGCTTTGTTAATGGATTTTCTTGATTCATTCAGATCAGAGATCAGTGTTTAGATCTGATAGTAGTGAGCGTAATAAATAAGAACTATAATTTGGTACTTTTCCGTTAGCCAGGCAGCAGCGAAAAGTCGCCACTTTTTCACTCACTTTTTTGTAAATCTGGGTCTGATATTTTTACTTCTATTTTACGGTTTTGTTCATCCATCTCTATTCTTTATTAACTATGAGCCCTTTACTATATATATCTTGCTACCTTATTATCAGTCTCAAAATCTTTATCTGACAAAATTTCATCAATATTATGCCAATCAATATATTACTAGTTTTTTTGGTTTTTTTTAGGTTCTAACTGGTGGCAAAACAAAATATCTTATCAATGGGGTGAGTGCCAATAACAATAGAGTTCATGATCTCTTCCAATCTGTCCAGCTAAATGTCAACAATCCTCATTTTCTCATCATGCAAGGTCGCATTACTAAAGTATTAAATATGAAGCCGCTTGAAGTAAGTAAAAATTTTATGATGCATTTTTTCCCCCATAGGATTGATGTTTTTACTAATTGCCGTTGAAGTTTAAATCGATGAATTTTCATTATATAGTCGAGTTATAGAACTATCAATTCTTTTATTATAATTGTACATAAAGAAAATGTTTTTCAAAAATTTATATTGAATTTTAATTTTTGTTTGCTAATCTAATTTTTACTTTGATTTTGCCTTTTCACCCTATATTGAAATATTTAACCTGCTCTGTCAATTGCGTTAAACCAATTAACAATTTTAAGAATACTGCCACTTATTTCATAAATATGATAATTTCTATTGAATATGCAATGAAATATTGGAGATTCTCAATAATTTTGAATCTTGTTTTAATATTATTTAGTGATAATATTATTTAGTGAATTGTTAGATATTTGATAAACATTTCTGTTTATCCAAAGATGTCATTTATAATAGAAGTTAAGCAAATTCAGGAAGATTTTAAATATCATAGATTTTCCTAGTTTAGTATGTTTTTAATGATTCCAGAAATTTTATTTTTACTTGTCAAAAATAGGTTTTATTACACAGTTTTACTAAAATGTATACATTATACAAATATCAAAAGTATGTTTGTATATTTTTGATAGAAATGATGAAAAATGTTCACCATTTTTAACATGTGTTATCACCTTAATTTTAAAATAATTTTTGTAATCTTGCACTTGACCTTCCTTAATTAATAATGATGAGTTAGTTTTATATTGATGTTATTAATAATTTCTAGATTCTCTCTATGATTGAAGAGGCAGCTGGTACAAGAATGTATGAAGAAAAGAAAATAAGTGCTCTAAGAAATTTGGAAAGGAAAGACACTAAACTTCGAGAAATTAATACAGTAATTATTTTTCAGTGAATTTCTTGGTTTTTGTTTTTTCTTAAAAATTGAATGCAATTCAGCCCTTTAAGTACAAGAATCTAATCGCACATTTTTTTTTTTTTTCATTTGGAGTTACAAATTTCTAAATATGTCTGGAAAATAATTTTGTACTGTTTTATTGCTAATTTATTGAATTGGAGCGCAACATGTTTATTTAATTATGCAAGTAAAATGAAATATTTAGAAAATATCCGCATTTGGAAATTATATTTTAAAATTAATTTCCATTGTTAATTACAAGAGGCTTTCTGTTATGAGAGTATATTATTGTTATAGATGTACAGTTTTAATTTATAAATATAACATTTTAATAACTTGAAACTTGAAAAAATTATTTACAGCATTAATTTAAAATTTCCTTAGTTCTTCTAAAGTTTTCCCTAATTTGATTTATTCTTTGCTTAGCCCAAAATTACAAAACTAATTTGGTTTTATATCATGTGAACTAATATCTAAAATTCATTTAATTTTTATCAGTTTAAAAATAGATTTTTTTGTTTTCTATTAGGATATTGAGCCATTTCATTTGAAAATATTAGCTTTAATTGTATTTACTTGTGATAACAAATTATATTTTGCCATCAACATTTAAAATCTAATGACATCTTTTGCACATTAGATTCATCAAACAACAAGAACAATTTTTTGAATCGGTCAGAAAAACTGAGGATTTTATTTTCCCTTGGTTTTTATATGTCTTTCATTATTGTTCTTGACTTTTATTATTAATTTTGTTGTAAATACTTAAAAATTAAATGAAATTATTAGTTTAGGAAAAAAGAATGTGGCAATCTCAAAATCATTTTAAATGTTTTGAGTCTAATGAATAATGAGAGAATTAACAATATCAATGGCAAAATGTAGTTTGGTGCTAATTAACATATTTTTTGTATTTCTTCCCAAATGTATATCTAAAGATATAAAAAGTTCTATATCTAAAATAATTGAATTCAAAATTGTTTTTTTAACTAATTTAGTAGAAAATTGCCTAATTTTGAAATTATTATTATTGTTTTGATTTACAATGTTTGTTTAAATATTTATGATGTGGGTGAGTAACAGATTTTTAAGATGATTTTTATTTTAATAGTTTGAAATTTTTTAATTGTTTATGGTTTAAAATTTTTACTTATAGATGCTTGATGAGCATATCTGTCCACAATTGGAAAAACTGAAAGAAGAGAGAAAGGAATATACAAAGTATACGAAAGTTGTAAGGGAATATGAACATCTGTCAAAAATTTATACTGCTTGGGATTATACTAGAACAGAGGTGAGAAATCAATACACACATGGTTAAAAAAAATCTTTGGTATGAAATGTGAGGAATTTCATTTCCTGTTACTTTTAAAATTTGAAGTAGTTACTTTTTTAGTAATTCCCTTATAATTTCCCTTAATGAATAATCTTGGATTAAAGGAATCTTGTATGTTTCTGCTGAGTTAAGTCACCCCTTACCTCCATTTAAGTATTCCCTCCCTTTAAAAAACATTTTTTTCCTCTTCCTAAATAATTTTTAATTCTGAGTGTTTAAAACAGTGTGGAAAATATAACTGACTATTGATTTATTCAGTATATTGGTTTCCAAGAAATATTATGTAGGAAGCCTAAAATTTATAATCATATTTGGCATTAAAAAGAATTAGGTTAATTAATTTAATAAACTCTTATAGGGCAATATCTGTATATGTATAGTTGTATGAGTGTTCATTCCTTATCAAATTTATAGTTATTGTCTAATCTTGATGTAATTTGTCTCACGTAATGTTCAGGTGATTTTAAAAAATCATTTTTTTTTTGAGAAATCGAAATTGGTTTAAATTTAAGCAAAATATTATAGCTAAAAAATTTATATTAGGCCATTCAAAAATGTTGTACCATATTTGTTAAGGATTACCTCCATGAATTATTTGAAAAACTTGCAAATTTGATGCCTAAATACATAAATTGACTTATATAATTGAGAATAAAGAAAAGTAATTATGCTTCATGCTGTTTTTTGCTGTTGTTGAATTATCTTTAAATGTTTTGCATCGTGATAGCAAAAATATTTAGCATGTTATTTCTCCTGAGTTTTCAAAAATATTTGATTTATTACCCAATAAAAGTCGTAATTTGTTGATTCCAAAAATCTCAATTTTAATTTAGTATTTGTGCATTTATAAAAATATTACTGGTTATTCATTTTTTAAAAAAAAATTCTATTTAGGAATTAGTTCAAAAATCTTCCGAAGAAAAAGCAAAGCTTCTAAGCAGTTATGAAGAGCAAAAGAATTTGATTGCCAATTGGAAAAAGGAGATTGAACAAGCGGATAAGAAAATAAGTGAAATCGAAAAACAGATAGATGAGGTAATTTATTTGTTCACTTTTCATAGTATTTATGATTGTTTCTCTATAGTACTATTACTATGTAGTTATAAATGTTTTGAAACTATTTTATACAGGAATGTGGGAATAAACTTCAAGAAATTGAAACTGAATTGAAAAACAAACAAGTTAGTGAAACCAAGATTGATACACAATTGAGAAATTTGAAAGATGCTTTCAATGAAGAGAAGAAGAAACAAACTGAATTGATAAAGAATTTAAATGAAGTAAATTTAATTTCTTGATATTTTTTACTTCTATAAAATTATTAGGATTTTTATTACATATTTAGTTTAAACTTTAGAAACCATGATAATGCAATATACTAATATACTATAAAGTTTTACTTTTTAAAAGTATTTTTTCACCTAATAACATAGTAACTTAATTAATGACTTAACAAAGTAACTTAATTTTTTGATTTTAATATTTTTTGAATAATTTTCTCGTTTGTAATAGTTGAGAGTTCCAAAGTGATAAAATTATTTGGCTTACAATAATAAATAAATGTTTGGTTTGCAATTTGTATTATTTTTGAAGAATATTTGGTCATTTCTGAGAAAATGGTAGCTCCATTTTCAATCAGAGTACATGATAAATTTTATGTTTATTGAAATTTTTTTTCATTCTGTCTAATAAATGTTTATTAATCAATTGTCAATGAAGGCTACAAGAACTTAGTAAGTTCAATTCAATCAGCTGTCAGTTTCACTGTGGTAAAATTTTTTTCTTATTGAAATGAATCATCTCTCTCCCACTAATTTTACAATCACTCTTTGATTATGACTAATATCAGGATAAGATGTCTTTCTGTTTTATTGATGACAGTAGCAAATATGTTTTTATTTTCAACACTTAGCTTATATGAATGATAGCCTTCAGAGAAGTGCTTTTCTTGGTAATGTGTGGTTTAGACACATATTTACCTCTTTTTATGCATGTAGCCTTTTGATTTATTTTAAGCAATAGTATTCAAATTCTAATCTATCTGTGATCTGAATCTATTTATTAGAATTCAGTGTCAATTGCTGATACACTGAACCTCTCCTCTTCCAAAAAAGAAATAAAACTTTGAAAAACAAAATATGTTTCATTATTATATTCCTGTTTTCTTAACACCTTTTGCAAATTTATTCTTTTTGTTTGATGTTTGGATTTTTTTAATGTTTTATAGCCCAAAATTAAAACTAAAACGAAATACCTGTAGCAGAATTTCAAATAGACAAGATTAGAATCATAAAAAAAGTTTTTTTAAATTCAATAGCTTAGATTTTTTTTCTAGGGATAAATCAGTTTTCTCTCTAATCAAAGTTTGTTTTATACATATTATGTTTGCATAATTTATTTTTGACAAAAACAGTGGTTGCAATTGAGCATTACTCGGAATTCTGACGTTTTGCAACTATCATGATTCGAGTTCTATCATATAATTTGACAATGAAAATGATAAAATTACAGGGTATTTATTACAGGCTATTTATTTTAAAATTAAGGTCATAATGTTTTGTATCTTAAATTTCATAACTTTGTTTTCCTTTAGGAAAAAGCATCTTTAGCCCAAAAGCAAAAAGAACTGACTAATTCTTTGAAGAAGCTTGAAAATTTACAAGCCATATGCGACAAAGATAATGCAGCTGTAACTGCTGCTGAAAATCATTTCCATGCAGTCAATGCTGGAGTTGGTGACGACGGAGAAGAAGCTAGTCTTGCTGCTCAGATCATAGGTATGTATTTACTTCTGAAATTAGATAAAAATCAAGTTATTCAATTTATTTGGGTTATATTCATTGACTTGTATAGATAAGAAGGTTCAGTGCATTGTTGGTAGGGTCCAAATAGGGTCCTTTGGAACTGGGGGATTTCAGATTTGAGATCTGATTCCAATGAAGAATTGTCTTGTAAGCGGGTTTGGCACACATTAAATACATCAGAACCAAATGTCCTCTTGCTGGCATGGTAAGTTAATTTGAAGAAAAGCCAGTTGAAGTATCATCCTCATACGACAGTTTAAAATTAATAGGTCCCAAAGTGTTGCTATAAAATAAGCCAATTAATGTAATTAAACTAAACTAAAAATTGTACTGAAAAGCAAGAAAAATAAAAAAATTCAGATCCATTTATTTAATTAAATAATTCCATGGACTAATATTGTAGCATTTTACTTGACACTAGTTTTGAAAAAAGAAAATAATAGATATATCATCAAATAATTAATTTGTTCATATTATTAAGTGTGAAGATTATTGTGAATAATATTGACTATAAAATATATTTTCAAAACATTAACATTTTCTAAAATGCTGAGCATCAGCTTATGAAATTTCAGCATTAGAAATTAATAGCTGTTTACCTGAAAATTAATAAAAGCTTCATAATTTTTTCTGTACCATGAAAACAATATTTTTAACACAACTATAAACTATAAATTAAAACATTTTTCAAGAATGTTTTGTTTAATAAGACCTTTATTAAAATTATGTTGAGGGCTTATTTCAGATGACTAGATTGTTTTAGGGACATCATGGGATGAAGTAAATTATTAAAACAATTTTCAAAAATGGTCTATGATTTTTATTAAAAACATATTGACTGCTTATATCAAAAATTTGGATAGTATGCAGATATCGTACAATGAACTAGATTAAATTGTTACACATATTAAATAAAAATAAAAAGCCATTTTCTTTTATTAATAAATAATAAATTAGAAGCTTTTTTTGCCTTTTTTAAATACCTAATGTTAGACTTTTAATTTTATTTTGACTTTGAATACATTAATTATTCTGAAAAAACCAACAGTAATATGCATTTTAACTGTTTTTCGTATTCCCTATCTATTATCTTATACTATAATACGAGGAATAATATAAGATAATTATATTATTATCTTATACTATAATACAAGTCGAAAATCGCCCCAGAATTAATAAACTCCGGTAAACTTGGGGGTCTGTGGTTTTTGGCCACGAGGGATCGATTGGTGCCGGTTTTGAAGCGCTACGGTTGAGCAGTTCGGAGTTACAGATAGGATATTTTCAAACTTTATTAGTTCGCCATAATGGCTACTTAAATTTTCAAGTGGTAACGTGCTGCCATCTATATCAATATTCATATATATTTTTTTTCATTTCATGCAGACACGTGATGAAAATTGCATTTTTATATGTTTAATGTGCAATAATAATTTATTTTTTTAAATTTGAGTTTTTGTCAATCTGATGGCAACATATTAATAAGATAATTTTTTGTTATCAATTACATTTTATTTCCTATGACTTTTCAAACTTTACCTTTGTATAGAATAGTTCCCTTTCCAAACTCTAACTTTGTTTAGAATAGTTTACAATGGTGCACTTTGACCGGTTATCTTTTCACCAATGGTTTCACAAATTTTCTTATGGCATGTATTGTTTTGATAAATCACAATTGAAAATTTAAATATTCGAGTTAGCTTCGATTCTGTTTTCTCCGAGCGGAGCTCGGTCACCCGCTGGTACTGAAAATGCAAGAAAATTTTGCAATTGAAAATGATGAATGTTTTGCAATTATTAAATCCAAATTGGTTCATTTGGCATAATGAAATCTTGCTATTACCTTATTAAAAGCTAATACTTTTGAATATTATCTGCCCATCCCCAGCAACTATAAAAGGTCAGCAGTCTCTAGCCAGAATAATCGTGAAACAAATTGTCAGTAGGATTGAAAGCAACAACAAATCAGTTGGTTTGGTTTACCAAAGAACAAGCATTATGTGGAGCTCAAGCAATTGCTGAATTAAGCTGTATGCTGAGTCCTAATGTATTATAAAAGCAGCATCAAGTCATTTGTGGAATGGCCAGTTATGTGGTTGGTAGTTGGGTGTAGTGGAGAATTGCAGACGTTTGGTGATACTGCAGAGTGAATTAACATAGAATCCTTCTTTCTGCTGGTGTGCATTGTCTTGTGTTCATCTTAGCTGCCTTCACTATTGCCCTTGTATTTATTGTCTTTGTGTTTAATGAAAGTCGTGTGTTGTTCCTTACTAAAAAACTATTTATTATGCTGTCCAACAAATTATAAAAGTACTCGGGAAATATCCATAACCATACTGAAGGGACTTGTTTGTACTTAACATTAAGTGCATTTTTGTATACTTTGAGCAATGTTCTTGATCTCCAATTTTCAACCATGTATTGCAGCAGGTGGATGGAAAGCTCAATTCGCTTTGTTGATTTGAATCTTTCTTATTGTTAAAAGCTTATTACAAATGTCTGTTTTTTTAGCTGCTGGAAAGGACAAAAAGACTGCTGAAACTGAAGCAAAGCAACTTGAGATGTCCATAAAACACACAAAAGCAGAAATATCAAAGAGAGAATCTGAAAATAAGAAAGTTGATGCAAATTACACTAAGGATCAAGCTATGTTTCAAAGCTTGAATAACGAAATTAATAAACTGCAAGTAAGTGAAATAATTTACATTGTATGCAAAATAAAAAGACAATTGAACCATATTTCTACTTTGTCTAATTAATTTATTTTATTTTATTTTTAAAAAAAAATGTCATGTCATTTGGTTACTTTTTAAATACTAACATAAAACACTCATATTAGGCTGAAATCAAAAAATTAAATTTCCAAGAAAGCAAATATGAAGCACTTCTTGCAGAAGAAAATAAAACGAGTGCAGAAATGTCTAAATACCAAGAAGAAATTGACAGTATGTATGCAAGGTAAATATTATATTATCTGAATTAGCAATTTAACTTGTTTGCTGAAAATAAAGTTTGATTTTTTTTCCGAATATGTTTTGTAGATGTTTATTAAATTTGTATTTAAAACTGCTGAATCGTAATCCTTGTATTTATATTTTACTTTTTTAATGTATTAAATCTTTTGCTGTATCTTATAATAAAGTCTTGATTAAATATTATTCTAAAGATATTTTATGAAATAAATATCTAAATTGTTAATTTTTGCTGATTTGATTAGGTTTGGGTATTTCTTGCTAATTTTGCAATAATAAATAATTTGTCAAATTTTGGATAGTGATTGACACTTAGATCCAAGTATAATTTTTATTTCTCAAAGCACAACCAACTGCCAATTCTATAGTGATAGCTTTATACATTGTGAATCTGTTGATGTTTATTTAAAAATTCTAAAATTATATTTAACTTACAGCTAATAAGGCTACTACCAAGTCTGATTTTAGTGTTAAGTAGTAGTTAATAGTTATTTTCAACATGCAATATTTAAATTTTTATTACTGTTTATTTCTGGAAAAAATTATTAATTATCTAATTTCAAAAAGTTGTCTTTTGTAGATCGGAGTATTAAAGAAGGGGGGGGGGAGGCATGCTCTCATACACACCATTATTATTATTCAAAGTCTTTCATCAACATGTACACTCATAAGAGTTTTAAATTATTTTACCTTTTATTATCCTCTTCAATTTGAATTTTTGAATCCAAAATTATTTCAATAAATTAACTAATGTAATTTTAATCAAATTAAATTATTGAATTTAGTTTTTTAAACAAAATTTTAAAGAAAATTGATTGGTAGAAACAATGAAAATTGTGAATGCTCAACTTTAGATATTATATTTAAACAATTGTAACATTTTTTTTCGTGTGTCATATTGGAAAGGGAAAAATAATATGTGTTTTTGAATTTATTTCTGTTCTATCCTAAAATAATCAGGAGGAAAAAAATGTTGCATGGTTTATATCTGTATGCAAACCAGAGATTGGTTAAAAGTGTAGAAATCTTGTAAAGGAGTTACTGTAGTTTAAATTCTGTAATCTTGTATTTGAAGTTTTGAGAACATATATATATATATATAATAGATGAATGATTTTTAAATTGACTTGAAAATGTTTTAACGATGTCTAAATCATGCCTATAATTGAAGTGTTATTTGCAAAAGACGTACTGATCACTGAAGACTTTCAAACACAGAAAGAAAAAGTTATACTAATTTGATTTTCAAAACAGGAGGTTCTAAAAACATATACATAACTGGTAAATTAACTATTTAAATTAGTTACACATAACATTTTAATTCAATGGCATCATTTATGTTCCTATTGATGCTGATATCTTTCTAACTTATGCATATGGACAATATCTTTTTATAGATTTCCTCAACTTTCATTTGAATATGTGGACCCTGTTAAAAATTTTGATCGAAAAAAAGTCCATGGCCCTCTTTGTTTGCAAATGGAAGTGAAAGATACTAAAGAAGCTTATAGTTTAGAACTTGTAGCTGGTGGGAGAGTAAGTCCAAAATATAAAATATTCCTTTTGTTATTTATACGTATTATTTCAGAGTAAAACATTGTCAGCAAGCTAAACTGAGTCATGATTTCCAAGCCACACTTTTTCATTTAATGATACCGATATCAAATGTAATCCATTTTATACATAGTTTTTTGATATATTTAAGATATAAATAGATGCTAGTGCTGTTTTACTATTTTTAAGTACGATTTTAAAGATGCTTCATATCTACGATCAAAACATTCCTCTTTGACACAATTTAACCTGATGAAATGATTCAGTTACTAGTAAAGGTGAATATGCACAGATTGTTTTGTTTGTTGCTTATAAGTAGAATTAGGCTTTTAAAATTCTTAAGGAAAGATCAAATTTGATATCCATGGAAAAAAGTGCTGAAAAAGATTTATTTTCTGTAAAGGAGCATTCAAAAATGGAAATAAGAAAGAAATTGCAAAGTTTATCTGTAAGGAAAATATATCATCATAAAGAGAAGGGAATCATTACAATAATTTTTCATAGATATGATTATGAAAATTAATATTTTAATTGAATTTCATATTCATTTAAATTTTCAAATAATGTTAGTTCTTAGAAAATTAAAAAAAAAAAATGTTAGCAAATATTTTATGTATTGATTATCAACAAATATGCTGCTTTGGTGTTTCATTGATAACACTTGTAAAATGGAATTTCAGTATTTATTATTATTAAATCATGAAGTTTTGAATTTACAATTTTCAATTCTATTTTTTAAAAATTTGTTTTTTGAACAAATATAATGTGGAGATTGATTTTATCACATCCAAATGCAATACATCTTTGGCAACCTAATTGCTGTGTCAGACTTCGAAAAACTGTCTAATCTCGTATAACAGAAATGGGCAAAGTTTTTTTGTTTGAAATTTCTTACCTTTCTTATTTCTTACTTCTTTCAAGGTTCTAAAAATTCATTAGCTAAATTTCTTAATACTTCTTGGAATTATAATACTTATGTATGTTCATAATAAATGTGTGAATGTAATACTTGAAGCTTGGGTTGAAAAGCCACCATTATTATTTTAAAAAAATGAATAAACATAAACTAACCAAATTAATTTTTAATATTAGATTCTGTATAATTTTCCTTTGTAGTTTTTAGTGTGTGTAGAATATGAATATTTTGTGCAAGATGCCCTTAGTCAAGTTTCCAACAAAAGTATAATTCCCTGAAAATATTGTTTCTGGTGATAAAAATGTGATAATCTCTCAATTTGAATGTAAATGGAATATGCCATATGTATGGAAATCAAGCCTTCAGCTGTTAATTAAAAAATATGAATGAAATTAGCAGCACTTAATGCTCCTTCCAAGGGGGGTGGGAGGATACTTTATATTTCACATTATTTCAAAAATTTATATTAAAAAACTTTACAAAAATTGTTGTATTATATTGATATTTGAAATATGTATTAATTTTAATAGTCCAAATTATCTAAA
The DNA here is from genome assembly GCA_026289955.1 of Argiope argentata. Classification (NCBI taxonomy): domain Eukaryota; kingdom Metazoa; phylum Arthropoda; class Arachnida; order Araneae; family Araneidae; genus Argiope; species Argiope argentata. The sequence goes on along the minus strand of JAOUZG010029736.1, from coordinate 3,107,665 downwards.
ATCATTTACTCCCTGATAGATTTCCAGGTTTTTCAAATGGTATTTCTGTCCTCTTCTAGTATAAATTGTAGGGGAGGGGGAGTCAGCAAACATAGTTACATTCACAAATTTAAATATTTTACACTATTTTCTATGCAAATATATATTTATTACTTTTCTTGAGCATTTTGTACATTTGACAGTAAGTGAATTTTGTGGCTGCTACAACTATTTTATTGAAATAAAATGATTTTCATGTTTCATATCAAAATTACTTTTATTTCTTTTTACAGAATTTTAATATTTATCCCCTTTTCATGTTTTATTGTTTTAAAAATGTTCTTTGATATCACAATTTACTTTGTACATTTCTTGATTTTACAATTGTAGTAAAGATCATAGTTGAGTAATACTGTCATAGCATATAACTGCATATGTTAGTAATAAAATAACTTTGTCATAATTTATTTCATTTCTCATCATACTGACTTCTCTCTTATATTTCTTTCTCATTATAGCTATATCATATTATTGTGGATAATGAAGATGTTGGCAAACAGATATTGTCAAAAGGACAATTGATGAAACGATGCACAATGATTCCTCTCAATAAAGTTTTACCAAATGTTATCGAAAACAGATTGATTCAAGAGGCAGAAAATCTGGTTAGTTTTTGTTTTTCATATTCAATTAGTATTAACATTGGTATAAAATCTATGCGTGTTTTTAAAATCTGTCAAACATTTCTAAATGTGGCCAAAATTTGTGTGTGTGTATGTGAGGGGGATGAAATACATAAGAGTTTCCAGTTCATAAATGTATAGTATGCCCGTTTATATAGCAGACTCATTTATAGGATGTTTTTTAAGCTCAATATTGAACATTTTCCTTTTTTTGTGATGATGTACTGTTTTGCAAAAATGCACAAAATATTTATGGTATTCATTAATTTATTGAAATGGCATTCTTTTTTAAATCAACTATTTCTTTTTCATTTTCTTTAAAGAAAGCGATTATTAGTTTCAATATTATTCTATATGGTAGTGTTTTCCTCTTACTGTGATGGATCTAGGTATGATTGAAATTTATAGTTTGGTGTCCATA
>JAOUZG010029736.1:3077530-3106482 GCA_026289955.1 Argiope argentata | reverse complement strand
ATATATAATGACTCATTTGTTACTTCTGGCCATGTAAATAATTGCCAAATTTTTGTTTATCGATTTAGTATCTATTGATTTGCAGATTATTTATAATTTTAATGCTGTTTATTATAATATAAAAGTATTTGTTATGTCTGCTGTAGCCTTATATGTTTAATAATTATCAGTTTTACTTGGAATTTTTTTTAACATTTTTCATTTTAGCAAAATATTGATAATTAAAATTTCTTTATATATCAATTCTTGTAAAAGAATAAAATATGGCCAACAACATTATTCTTTTTATATAGCTATCAAAAGTAGAGGCACTTATATTACCTGCATTTATAATGCAGATGCTTGTGAATAATGGAAGCACATTTCCACATAAAATATGCAAAATACTTGAATCTTCCTTAAAGTTTTTATGTGTTTGTGACAATGGCAAACTTTTTCATCACCGGTGGATTGTACTGGTTGCCCTGAATATTGATTACCATTTGATATATTTGATGTTATTATTAAATTATCTATGTCACTTTGAAAGTTCAGTCCGCCATACCGTATATATGCTATAAACTTTCATGATTTTGCAATGAATTTCTGTGCAAAACCCTCTACACTATTATAAATTTTTTGGGATGGCTTTAATTTGTCTAAATAGTCTTTAATTTGTCTTTAACTTGTCTTTAACAATGAAGTAAACTTGGATTACTTCCGATTTTATGAGATGTAAACATTATGAATAATTAGTAATATAGAAGGGGAAAAGATATAATGCACAGTAAAATATTTCTGAAATTTTTTTACTTAATGTAAGAGGCCAGGATAGCCTGGTTGGTAGTGTGATGGACTTGTATTCCTTAGGTTGCGAGTTCGAACCTCACCGGCCGAAGACTCCAAATGTTTGGCTGGCGCTCATTAAATCTGTCATGGTCAGAGTGCCTTTCATATTGAAAGTAATACCACTGGGGGTACTGGGTTAAAGACAATTGTTCTCTGGAATAGAATGTATCCTGACTTTGTCTTTTCACTTGACCAAGCCAACATCTGAACTAGAACAAATATAGTTTTGTAATGTTGCCTCTTCTCAAGGATCGAGGATGAAAATTCAGAAAATGATTCGTCATCTTGAGAAACTCAAACTCTGTTTAGATTTAAAGAACAGTATTCCCAAGTGTAGTAATATACACATATATATTTATTTTCTGTTAATTTTGTGTTTGTACATAGCATTTTTCTGTCCTGATCATTTGTGTTATTTCTGTCCTCATTTCCAGTAGCCTTTTTTTTTATTAATAATTTTATTATTATTATTGAATCTTGTCATCATAGTCAAACTGTAAGTCTGTTTATGTAGATTAGTGTAAGTTTTTAGTTTCTTTTTAAAAATCTGTTTAATAAACTAATGCCATTTCCCATTTGAATTTCAACCAATTCATTGCTTTTGGTCTTTTTTATTTTTATTATTATATAAATATATCTAAAGAATTGAAGAACTTTATAATTTTTGTAACTAATTTGATTCTATAAAACATTTTGTTTTAATAGGTGGGAAAAAATAATGTTGCTATTGCATTGTCTCGTATTAATTATCCAAAACATGTAACTCCTGCTATGGAATATACATTTGGTGATACGTTTATTTGTCCATCTATGGCTACTGCTAAAGCTGTAACATTCTCTAAGATACGCAAAAAAACTGTTACCTTGGATGGTGAAATCTTTGACCCTGCTGGTACATTGTCTGGAGGTAATTTTTCATTTTAGCTTGCAATCTTAGAATTTTTTATTTGTGCTGATCAACAAATTCTCATATTAATTTGCTATTAAATGGTGCTTTTTATTCTACTGTTATCATGAAAAAGTATTCATTTTTTATTAAATTTGAATGTAAGTATATAATAAGAAATAGTTTGCAAATTTTTTTATTTATTATTGAAAACCATGCTGAACTGTCTTTTGAACGCCAAACAGAATTGAACCAAATGCAATATATTGCAAAATGGATTATTGATTACACAATAATATTACAAAAAAGTAGCATTTGAATTAGTTTTTATTGCACAGCTGTATTAAATTATTTTCCATTGTATGCTATATAGTTGTTTAGTAGTATTTTTCTTTTTAAATCTCTTAATGATTAGGGAAAATGTATTTATGTAATATACTCTTTTTAAAAAAGGATCTTCAGGTCAAAGGCCTAAGGTATTAGCTGAAATCGCCCATATTCCTAAACTAAAGAAAGCAGTGGAGGAGAGGCAACAGCAATTAAGTAGGCTGCATACTGAAATTCAAAATATGAGAAAACTGAAACAAAGGTATGAAATGATTTTTATTGTAGTGCTTTATAGCAATTTGTATTTATTCCAATTTTAAAAAATAAAAAAATAATAAAATTATCTTCATATATCTACTATTTGTTATTTATGTTGTTTATTTTCTTTATAAAAATCTGTTTTCAAATTTCTGTGTTGTATAAGCATGCTTTACAATTAATTGTTTAGATAACTTCAGCATTTTGATTTTCATTGTGTTCTGTAGCATTTTATTTTGAAATTTTTTAAAAAATTTAGTGCTATTTGATTAAGCAATATAATGTTTAATTCAATATTAAAAATTATATTTGTTCTCAAAGCTTTAGTTTATTATTAAATTGTGTCTCTTTGCTAATTTTTAATTTTTTTATTGTCATTCTATGTCTTGATTTTATTTAAAAAAAATACCTCTAAAATTCCCATTTTCAATGACTTGATACTATTTTCAGGTGCCAGAAGATAAATATGAAATATATAAGATTTTTGAACGAAAAACAAGGTCTTATGAATACCTATATACACTATTTTATTTTATGCAGAAAACACATAAATGTCCTCGGAATATGACTAGTAATTGTTTTATAAATAACTACTATATAAATTTCTTTCGGAACTTCAGCTTTAATTATATATATATTTTCTAGGTATGATGAGATGTGTCAGCAGTGTGAGCTAAAAGAAAATGAAGCTAACATACTTAAATACAAAATTGAGCACAGCACTTTTCATAAGCAACTTGAAGAAATTCAGAAAATGAAGCAGTCTTTGGGTAAATTTTTTTTCTCTAAATTATAATATTTTTTTTGCAAAATGATGCATTTATTGTTTGTTACAACATTCTATATTTTAAAAGTATACAAAATGGAGAAAATATCATTGTACTATGATATTCTGCTAACATCTGCAAACCTTTCTGAATATAATTATTCATATTAGATTATTATACTTAAATATTGTTTCAAATTTTAGTGTAAAAGTAGAAAGTTAAGTGTTTCTTTGAAATAGTCTTTATCTTTAATGGGCTTAATGCACATTTTCAGAGGAACAGCATAAGAACTTGTCAGCATCCAAAGAGAGACAAAAGAGTGCTGAAAAGCTTTTAAAAGAATTAGAAGTTAAGTCATCAAAATCCACTCGAGAAAGCAAGGTTAAACAAGCTGAAGCGGCTGTTGCAGAATCTAGAAAGAAAGCCAGGGCTTCTATGGAAAAATTTAATACATTTCAAGCTGTAAGATATACATTATTTTTTATTGTTCTATAAAATTGCACCAACTAAAGAATTTCTAAAAATGCCACATCACATTTTTATAAACTTTGCACTAATGAGGAATCTGTAGTACAAAGAATGGATTTTGGCCATTTCTAAAGTGATAGTTTTGAAGATTAATACTTTTAGTTTAAAGCAACATTCTTCTATTCAAATTATATACCTTAAAAAAGTGAAGCTTGATTTTACCTAAGGTAGTACCCAAATTCAAATTGTTGATTGTTGTTCTCACAGGATTAACACACCACAGGGAGAAAAAGAAAAAGAAAGAAAGAAAAAAAACAGGACATATTTTTTTAAGGGGAAAATGTTGGTCTAAAAAAACTAAGAAAAGTGCATGGAAATTCTTTTAAAAACACAGAAAATACAGAATTTTCCTTAAAACATCTAAAATACAGAGAGTTTTAAGTTTCTTGTCAGACTAAGTTCTATGACTTGCATGACAGAATAGAAAGAATTTTTCAATTAGAAAAAGCAATATTCAATCTCCAAAAGATCACAGTGGTGTTAGTCACTCATATCTCAGTTTATTAAATTGTTTGTTTATTAGATTCTTATTCTTAGTTGATGAGGCATTACATTGTATCATTAAAAAAGCATTAATGATTGTCTTACAAAAGAAATATCCAATGAAGTTAGGCTTTTGAAGCACGATTTCCAGTAGCTTATTTTTAAAAAAAACTTATTAAACACACAAACCATAAATTTCTTATAAATTTTGCATGAATAAGAAATTTTCAAAAGTTTGTCAATAATCGTCATTGTGAACAAAAAAATTTTTTTATCGGAAAAGATGTTATTCTTATGGAGTTTCTTGGTCAAACCATCTTTACTCAGTTTTGACTTTATTACTCTTTAGATTGACTGCATAACCATAACTATGGATATTATTTTGCTTTCCTTAAACTTTATTATTTAATTGCAAATTTATAAGTAATTTAAAATAAAACTTATTATTCCATTTCAGGAAGTAGATGCTTTAAAGATGGAAATTGAAGGTATTATTGAGAGCCTTCCTGTTTGTGAAGAACAGATAGAAGCAAGTTCCAAAAGCATTGAGGATTGTGAAAAACGTTTAAAAGAAGCAGAAGACCAACGTAAAGAATTAAAGGTATTTTATATTACCGATTTGGAATTAATTCCTTAAGATTTTTTCATTGTTATATAAAAACATTGGTGCAGCTTATATAAGGTTTACAAATGCAAAATGAATTTGATTTCTCTTCACTAAATGTTACTGTTGAAAAAACAGTTACTTAATTATTTACCTGTTGTTGATTTCCTTATACTGACCAATATGCATGAGATATTACAAGTGAAACAAATTATGGTAAAATAACTATACAATACTATTAGAAGAATGAATTCAGTAATTTATATTTATAATTATTATAAATTTGATTTCTCCTGCATCAATTTGATATTTACTGCTTTGTAAACCATGGAAAAGGGGGGTAATGAAATAATATGCATGCTAAAATCTAATGAAAAAAATAATAATTTTTGGCAATTCTGAAATGAAATGCTATTTCGCAAAATACATATCAACAGAAAGAATTGTTTTGATTTTTAATTTAAAGCATTGAAATTTATTGTTCAAAACAAGCAAAAAATAATAATAAATAAGCATTTCTTTATTATAGTGTAATTCAAAATTAATATCCAAAATATGTTCTTCAGATGAAAAAGATGATCCATAACTTATGTGTTGACAGGGCTGTCAAGAAGCATTTTTTATAAAATGAGGATATTCTGAGACTACAGAGAATTATAAGTTCCTTAGTTTTCTTCCACCCCCTAACCAAAAAGTATAAATCTCTAAAAATTGAGAAAAAAAGTATTTTCAGTTTCCTAAAGAGAAATTAAAGCATTTGTGATTTTTGTGATGCGGAAGCTCACACTTTTCCCACTCTTCACATTTTTCTTGTAGATCTCCCTGAGGAATTCCCAAATTGCTTTTATTTAGCATGATCAAGACTCCTTTCATTGTAGGTAAAATAAATCAATCCTAGTTTTACCGAATAGGTTCAAGTTGTGTTTGTTGCATACTGCTGGCTTTGTAAGAAGATAATAAACCTAAGTAATATGGGAAAAGAGCCACTTACAAGTCATGCTAAAACATAAGACATCATACCAATTCAAAAGTGCCATAATTGATGTTGTATAAAAAGAATACAGGAAAAGGTCAGTCAAATCCGAAAACATCAGATTGAATGCCCCAAAATAAACTGATTTCTAACTTTTTAGTTTGAGAACAATAATTTAAGATTGATTTTTCAGACATAGAAACTTGTCAAGGTACTTTTATCCTAGACAGTAGATCAGAAATATTCTCATATATGTTCCCTGAAAGTTAAATAAATAACAATATGCATTAGATTATGCAAAAATGTCACCTAATTTGTAAATGATTAGCTCCTTGAAACTGGTGACTGAAATATCTGCAGAAGTTGAAGACATTTGTGCCTAAATACATAAATTAACAAAAATAATTAAATAAAGTAATTTTATTTGTGATGTTTTTTAGTGGAGTAATCATGTGGTTTGTACCAAGATAACAAAATTCTTTTGTGTTTTATTTTACCCGAGTCCTTATTTTTGTGTGACTTACAATGAAAGAGCACTAGAGATAATTGTCTCCCTTAATCTATAAATTTTATCTTGCTAAATTCTATGTAATTCACAGGAGTATATTACTACTTATTGTTTATTTCAAAGCAGATAAATATATTTTTAAACACTCCTCTTTCCTCTCTCTCAAGTAGATAATTTTTCTTCGAATAAACAGTGTTGTGATTTTTATTATTTTGCATTAAAAAGCAGTATCATAATTTAGTTTAGTTATATTAATGTCCAGTTTTAAAGCTACACTAGGGCAACTTTTTGATGGACCTCATAATTGTGAATTGTTGTCAAATGACGATAATGTTACCTGAACTGGCATTCCACCCCCACTCTAACTTTTCACACCACACAGGTCAGAAGACATAGATTTAAAATACACTTGCTTTCACAATGGTTCTTCAAATGAAATTGGATCTCGAACCTGATGCCTTACCACTAGGTTACTGCAGTCCAGTATCATAGTTTAACGAAGCTACAAAATATGTAGTTTCATGATGAAGCCATTTGGTTGATATTTAGTCTTTATTTATTTAATTTGAAATCAGAATATTGGCATTGAAATATCATGCTCTGCCTGTAAAGAGCAGGAGGGGGGGGGGAGGTATTATCTTACAGTTTCACATGGTGTGATGTGTAGATAAGAAATGCTATCAAACATACACTTATAATACACTTAGATACAAGAATAAAATTGTTTATGGGTTGAACTAGCTACATCTAATTAAGATTTATTATAGTCTTACAAATATATGGGACTAATTTCAGGATAAATTTTTTAAAAACATTAAAAACTAGTTATATTTTGGAATATTTATATGCAAAGGATTGAAAAACATGTATGAAACCAAAATATACCATTTACCAGTTAAATGGAATGTTTTTTTTTTTTTTTTTTTTTTCAAAATTGGGGGTGGGAGGTCTGCTTTCAGCTCATAAGCACCTTCTAGTTTAGAGATTTATCAAATAATTTGCTAGAAATGTTGCAGATAGCATAAAAAATCATATATAATTCCTGAGCCATTTCAATTCATTCTTTAAGTATTGGGATTTGATCGATAAACAAGTAATATTCAGGGGTTTTTCCCCACATTTCTTGAGTGCAGAAATATTTATAAAATATTTCTAATAAGCAGATTATTTATTCTCATGTTCATGAAAAGTTGAACATATTGAGAAATTATTGTACCGAGTTTGGAAGAAAAAGAGCCTAAGAATTTAATTTATGAGGATCAGAAAATAGTATTGAAACATATGTAAATAAAAATATAAAAACCATGTAACTTTAAAAAAAAAATTAATTTCACCAAAAATTTGCTTTCAAACATAGTTATGTACCTTAAGTAGTATGATAACCTAAATAAAATCCTTTCTGAGTGATTGTAAAATGGGTGACAGTAGCTTTATGGAAAACGAAATAAATTACAAATACCTTATGGAAGTTAACAATAAGTTTTGTTAAATTGATATTATAGTTTACCTAAATCTTATAATATAAAAAAATTAAAGATAAAGCACCTAGTATTAATAAGTATTTAAGAAAATAGCAATAATTAAAACTAATTCTAATTACTTACTGTTTAGAACTTACAAAATCTTCGCTTTCTTGGTTTTATTACTAAGGCATCCTCATAGAAATTCTACATTTATCTAAAAATCATAAGAAAATTATAACTCATCATCATCTTTTCTTTAGATAGGTTCTCTGGGTCTCCGTAATTTAATCTGTGACATTAAGGTAAAATTTTTAACTTTCATATTACTAATGCTATTATACTTAAGGAATCGGTAAACCATAATTATGTAAGTAATAATGTTAACTATCACAAACTTTTAAAGACATCACTCATTATTAAAGTTTCATTTATTTTCATTTAAAAAAGTTGTCTATCACTTCAAAGAGCCTCATGAATGCTTTTATTTTATTTATTTTAATAATTTCAATTATTAAAAAATGAATTCTATATTTTCTGTACAAATAAATTTTTAAAAAGAATTTTGCCTTTTTATTGGAATTTTCATAATCAATTTCAGACAACCAGTCAACTTATTTACTAACTTTAAAATGCTGATATTTTCCTCCCTTTACACTATGTTAATTTTTTATCCAAGGAGTGGATTTTATACAGAGGCAATCTTATATCATGTTCTCATTATTCTATTTATTTTTTCCCTTAATAAATAGCATAAATTTACTGTTTATCTTGCTGACATTCTAATGTAATATTCAGTTGATATCCTGAATAGTTTTAAGATATAAAAAAATTTGTCTCTGTACCTCTCATTTCTTAAATTAATCCAAACTATTTTATTCAATAGCATTTTTAATTGAACTGGTGAGAATAATAATAATTCAACATTTAGTTTTTGAGATAATGAAGGTTTAAATTACATTAGATTTTATACTTACTCAAATTAACATGTGAAACTAATCCTGGGAGACTGACTCACAGTTTTGCTCTTACACCCAAGGTTTAAATGTATATTCATTGAGCCATTTCAAATACAAAATAATGAAGGAAAGTAAAGACCTGATTTATACTTTTCCCCCTCACAAATTTAATTGTATTTTTACAATCTCTTCTAAAATGAGGGATAGGATCAAAATGCAAATTTTATTATTTAATTTGTTTATGAGTTTGTATGTTTCATATTATCTGAATTGTAAACAAATTTTTTTTATTAAATAAAAGCTTTTATTTAAAGATATATTTTCTTAGTGTAAACATTTAATGAATTTATGTTTAATAAACTGCTAATTGCTATCTTGTAATGTAACTAATTTAAAATCTCTTGTGGAAACAAAGGTCTAGTCATCTTTCAGATAATTTCTATTACCAAATCAATTATATATGTTTAGAAGTGAGGTTAAAATGTTTTCTGTTTTCAAAGTTCTAGGATAAGTTTTAAAATTTTCATGTGTATCAAACTAAGGAAAAAAAAACATATCACATAAGTTATTATTTTTTTAAAAAAAAAATCAATAATAATAAATAAATAAATTTTGGAACATTCTAATGCTCAGCAGCAGATAAAATTTAAAGGATTTAGCTCATGTCCAGAACTTGAAACAACTTTAGATATAGTTGCATTTTTTAAAACCTTAAGAGAAATAAAATTATATGAATTAAAGTATAAATTATTTTGAAATCCAAACTGTCCCATTAATACTTTCAATATCTATAACATGATCAATAAAATATACTATTATTTCATACTTAAAATTAATTCATAAATTACTGCCATCATTGATATTTTAAGTAGCTTATGAATTGCGGTGAAGGCAAAATTGATTTGAATTTTGGTAGGAATATAAAGCAAAAATTAAAATTCAGTTCTCCATTCCCATGGAATCTCAGCCTGGATGTTTTTTCTCCCCTTTCTTACTTTTTATGTGTGTAAGGTACTTGAAACAATGTTTGTAGTCTCAAATTACCTACCATTAACAAATTGAAATAAAATGGTCTTAAATTGTTATTAGTATAGCAAAACATGCATTTCAGTTGTTTTGATGCATTGAATAAAAAGTATTTTATCCACTTTTAATAACTTAGAAAGTTTTGCATTTGCATTATTCCATGTCCAATAACTATGGAATTTTCATAGCTGTTGCATAAATTAGGTGAAAAGTAGGGAGTTATATAGTGTGAAAACTTCTACTAGAGATGCTAAAAGTGCTGCCTTCATTAAACCTTGTTCAATATTTCTAGTAGTGGAATTCTTATTAGCATGGTTAGAAAAAAAAGATGGAATCTTATTTCAGATTAATACAAAAATACTGAAGTCCCCTTTTATTGCAAACATATATATAGGCATTTATTATGTTAAACTGAGCAATGATGATTTTAAAAAAACCAGAAGTGTTGTTATTTAATGAAAAATAAATTGTAATGTCGAACAAGTAATTTGTTTGGTCAAAATCATATGCATATTTTTTTATACATTTCACTTATATACTGAATACTACTGATAACTGAATAACTAGTGTTGGATGGTATGCCTGTTATTCATCATGAATTCCAAAATTCTGGATAACTTTTTCATGTTATGGCTATTAACAGTGTTTGGCCCTTCAAGACAATATTAGTTTAAAAATTTCTTTATTTTTTACAGCAGCACCTTTTTTTATAAATATAATCTATATGTTTGATTTTATAAGACAACTATTTAACATGGTATATTTCTACATATTGTAGAACTTGATAATTATTTATGTATTTGTTTTGAACAGGATATTGTTTCAAGCCTTTCTGAGGAGTTGAAAAAACAGAAAGGAGTTTTGAAGTCTCACAGTGTTGAAATTAGCAAGATAAATAAAGAAAAAGATTCCATGAGCAAAAAGATTGCCAATACAGAATTGCAGATGCAACAGTTGGAACATGATATTAAGAACTGTAGTGATAATTTTGCAGAAGCAAGCAAGAAGGTTAGTAAATATTTCTTTCTTAATTTCTGAAGAATATCAAAAAACATTCTTATTATACTACTGTGAAGAATAGTGTTTACCTGAAATAATAAATAAAATTAATTAAATGCATAGCTGTTTGTAGTAAAACATCAAATTTTAAATAAAAAAATAGAATCAATATATCAAAATCAGTTTTAAAAAAAATGGCAAATGAGAAATATTTTAGTTATACCCTTATGTATATCCATTCATCACTTGATAATAAAGTAAATATAATAATCTAACTAATGTTTCTTTTAAGTTAAAGGGGATTAATTATCACTATATATGAAAGAATATACATTCAAAAGTGGAATAATGAAAAGAAAAGAAATTTTTTTCTCTCTGGTTTTTATTTTTTTCTACTGCATTCCTTTTTAAAAAAAACTTTTATAATAAAATTTTTTAGCTGAATTCTTTCTAAATGGCCGTTGCTTATTTATTTAGAAATTTTCTAGTTATTTTTGCATCCATCTTTTTAAGTTTTTATATTTTATTATGAATGGATGTAATGCTATATATTTTAATAGCTCCCCCCCTTCATGTATAAATTTTCAAATCAGGAAATTTTATTTTTTTTTTCCAAATAATGCACTGTTTAACATTGTAGTGGTGTTTAATAAAAAGCCGTATAACATTTTTTTTGAATATTTTTGACTAATTGAATTATATATTGGCAAATGCTTATCACTTTTTTTAAAATTTCTTTTTAAATTTTAGATGAAACATCTTACGGAGAAAAACAAGTGGATTGAAGGGCAGAAAAAGTACTTTGGTGTTGCAAATTCCGAGTTTGACTTTTCTTCCTTTAACCCAAAAGTTGCAATTCCTCAACTGAAAGAACTAGAAGAGCTTAAGGAAAAGTTGCACAAGAATGTGAACATGAGAGCACAAAATATGTTATCATCTGTTGAAGAGCAGGTATTTTTACTTTATATTTCATATAAAATAACATTTATTATTTGCTATTTATGCAATTCAGATATGTTATGTATTCCAATATTGTTTGAAAGGATTTTAAAATATTAAGGCCACTATGAACTTTTTATGAATTAAATGTTCGATTCTTTTGACAAATATGCAAAATACTTTCAGGAAGCCCTTTTAAAAAGAAATTGAATGGGATTTCGAGAACAGGAAAATGATTTTTGATGGCTATTAAACGGAACCATGTATTTCAGAATTTTGGTGAAATTTAAATTTATCAATTCAGTTTCTAGTAATGTGTCAATGCATTTTTACTAAATGGTAAACTTGAAAAATATTTTAAACATTAATTGATTGACATTGATAGAAGTACTTAAGAATTTTAGTAATTTCATTTTGATTTATGAAATGCTTTTTAAAGTTTGTTAGTTTAATATAGTTTGAAATTTCAATTGTATTTCAAGAATGCATATTCAGGGTTCTGTTATTCTTTGAATAAGTATATATCTATTGCATCAGTCTTAATGTTTTGTAGTGTAGGATTGTAAATCGCTGCTGCCAATTTCTAACTGTAAGAATAAAATAATTAGATATTCAACATCATTATGCAAAATTTACTTTGATACATTTACAATAAGTGACAGCAAGATATAAAAGGAATCAAGATAGTTCTAAGAAAATATCCATAAGGAATTGCTCTTTGATTAATCACTGCCATTATTCAGAATGTAGTGATTGCAGTTAATAAAACCCAAATCATGTTAACGTTAGACGCACCATTTGCTTGTGGACATCAGTTTTTGTGACCCAAAGACTTTTTTATTCATCATTGTATTGAATGATGCTGTGTGCTTCATATTGGTTTAAGGCAATGTGAGATCACATACAGGCTGTTGAATTTCAAGATATATTTAAAAGAAATTTAATTAACTGTTGTATATTATTCATTTAATACTGGAGAAGTGCTGCCTTTTTTCTCTTCTGAAAAGTTTTCTGTAACCTTTTAGAGACTGATGATAAAAAATCTGAAGAGATTCTATAACTTTTTCAGTATGGTAACTGTTTCAGATAGCAAGAAAATTATGCATAACAAATAATGCTACCTGTCAATAAGTAACTGGAAACCTGTGATAAAAGAGATAAATACTATGTATTCATATTCAGTAGTTGATTGAGCCTCCACCTGGGGCTATTACAGAATCTTTTTCGTAAATGCTTTCCACACTTTTTTTTTTTTAAGTATGATAAGGATTTTTTCTTCCTCTCTGCTTAGAGAAGACATAGAAGTTGTTTCACCGATTTTGTCTGTTCAGCATCCCTTAAATCACTGATTCAACTTTTCTCAGAGTTTTCTATAGACTCAATTCTGGACTCTGACCAGGATAAACCAGTCGGTTTATCTTGTTACCAACATACCAATCCAGGATGGATCTAGCAACATGGCAAGTGGCATTGTCGTCCTGGAAATGCACTGATAAAACCCATAAAACTCCACAGGGTTAAGAAGCACATTTATGGCTAGAATGGGGAGGAGTAGGAATCAATATGGACTCCTCACCAGAAATTGGGATCAAAGGTGCCAGTCCATTCTCCATGCATATATTGAACTCAGACTCTACCACCTGATTAATAGAGATTAAATCTTAGTTCATGGCTTCGGAGGACCTGTTTCAACTCATCCACAGTCCAGTTTCAACATTCCTTGCTCTTCCTCAACCAAATGGCATGCTTGAATTTTGTAATCAAAAGCTTGTGAGCATCAACACAACCTTAGAAGCCAAGCTATTAATTGAAGCCACAGTCCTAAATGCATATTGGAACTCCTAGAGTATGTTGACCATAAGTTTATTGCTTCTCTCCCCCCCCAAATTTTTTGGATACACTCGTTGGTTTCATTCTCTTAGTTTGGAGGATCCATAAACATTTTGACAATCACCATTCACCTTAATCCCAAAAGCCATTGTTGATTTTGGAATATTTAAATAACTAGATATGTGATTTACATGTTCCAAATCACATATCTGGTGATTTAAACATTCCAAAATCGACAGTGGCTTTTGTGATTCCCAAAGAATCGACCAGTTCTATGATATCCAACAGTTTTATCTTTGGCAAAGTTGGGCAATTCTGAATTTCGTGGTATCTTGCATTCAACTAATGCTGTTTCCTGCATGACTGCAAATACCTCATTTGCATTTTCAAATGCTTATTGATAGATAATATGTCTGTATGTGCATATACACACAAGGTGGAAATTACTTTAAGAAATAATCCTAGTTTGTGTATGCTTTTATTTTTGTAATTGTGCATTGCTACTTTCAAACTTAGTTTCATTTAATATATACTTTATCCCATAGTATGACAATTTAATTGGTAAAAAGAACATTGTCATGAATGACAAAGCATCTATAGAAAACCTCATTAAGGAACTGGATGAACAGAAAAAAGTTGCTGTTGTACGTGCTTGTGAAAATGTCAACAAAGTAAGCAATATTTTAGTTTTTAACTTTTTGAAATTAAATTTTCTGGGATAAAAGTTTCAAAAGCAATTCATTATCAATATGTTTCTTCCTTCTAGTATCTATTTTAATGTGTGTTTTTTTTTATATATGTAGGATTTTGGTTCTATATTTCGAACCTTGTTGCCTGGTTCAAGGGCAAAGCTTGTGCCCCAACCAGGGAAAACTGTTCTTGAAGGTCTGGAATTTAAAGTGGCATTTGGTGATATTTGGAAAGAATCACTTAATGAATTAAGTGGAGGTCAAAGGTGAGTAATTTGACTTCAGTGTTTTAGTTGGTGGCATTCTCATCCTCTCTCCAATATCTGTCGAATGTTTTTATTTTTTGCAGTATATTAATGTTAAAAATAATAATAAATGAAATTGAATTGGCTCTATATGTGACAAATCTAAAAAGGTTTCATGGTGAATTTTCTTATTAGCTATCATTACTAAACATATGATTTCCCAACACATTTCTATGAGGTGGTAAATAGATTTATATTGTAAAAGTCAACGAAAGCTGGAGAAGGAAGTGAGCAGCTTCTGTTCGTCAAAAAGACTAAAGAATCATGGACAATGTCCAAGAATAGGTCTGCTCCTTTGCTTGCAGGCCTTAGCTACTACAATCAAATGAAAGATTTAAACTCAATTTAATATGGAATATTCCACCTTTATACCATTAATACATGGAAATATATCCTGGTATTCTGTTTAAAATCAAAAGTGACTATGTATCCCAAGCTGGTTCTGGCTACACAAACAAGTGGCTCTCTTTTAAAAGTGGTGGAAAAATATGTCCCACTTTTTAAAAAACTCTGTTAACTGGAGCTGATCATATATTGGATCTTTTGAGGATAAGCAACAACACTGACATACCTTAAAAGAGTCTCTCCCTCCTAAGAATTTCACGCTGGAATAAAATGCTTCTGAAATAAAATTGCTGATGTAGATGAAAATAATTTTTTATGGTGTCTTTTTTTAAAAAGCAAATACTTAATGACTAGTATTTAAGAATAGAAAAGGCTGCATTAAATTAAATGTGTGCTTTAAATCAGGTTATAATATGCATGAAGGTGAATAAAGTTTAATAAATATTTTGTATTGCCAACACCATTGTAAAAGAATCTTATAAAAATTATCTGATGCTTATTTTCATAAAGGGATGGGAAAATATGTAACCGGTCAATTTTAGCATTGGAATATTATAGATATGCTAAGTGCCTTTCTTTTTTGGTTAAAATATCAACTTAATTTCTTGTTCTAAAATTTGAGAAGTTTCAGATTTTCTTTCTTTTTTTTTTACTTCTCTTTAAATGTCAGATTTTAAATTTATTTAATAAATATTGCGATAGAAATTTTTTCTGGTTTAGCATTCTTATTTTCCCATATTCCTGCTGGTTTAATTTAGATTTCACAATCCAGTTTTAAAAAAGAAAACATTACTTTCATGAAGCTCTTTATTCTATTTATCTTTGCTTTTTGGGTATTGTGATGTCAGAATCCTTTAATAATAAGCCATCTGGATCTACAGTATTATAAAATATCCACAATTAGTAAACTAATTACTGTCTCTAATTATATGCTTTAGAATACTTCTCCTATTTTGGTTTCTGTTTACAATAGCCATAGCAACATCATCTTGTGATCTATGTCCATTGTTTTAATTTGTCAACCTCTGTACCGAACCAAATTGCCTTTATTGCAACCCTTTGTACTATTTTCAACTGCTTTAAAAAAATTAAGACTTTGCACTGTTTTTTTTTTATTATTTTGTACTGTTCTGAAAATTGAAATTATTTATATTTTTATTCTAGGTCTCTGGTTGCTTTATCTCTTATTCTGGCTCTGTTGCTGTTTAGTCCTGCTCCTATATATATTCTAGATGAAGTAGACTCGGCACTGGATCTCTCTCATACACAAAATATTGGGAAAATGCTGAAGATGCATTTTAAAGCTTCACAGGTAAGATTTTCATGAAGCCTGTTACTTATTATTGTGCTAAAAATAATTCTGAAGGGAGAAAAATTATTTAATTTAATCAACACCTGGTGAAATATATTTTTTTCCCCTCTCTTTTTGTTTCCATTATCTTTTTTAATATTTGTATATCAAACATTGCAAATTATAAAATGTGAAGTACTAAAAGTATACAAGTATATAAATATGAAAATCATTAAAAAAATAAAAATTTGATAACACAAAGTGTTTAAGTAAAATTTAAAAGTAAACAAGACAAAGGCAATTATTAAAAAAAAAAAAGAAGATTTTTGCCTTGAACTTATATATACATATATATATACATATATTTCTAATTCATAATATTATGTTTGCAAAGTATAAAAAGAAGTTATTGGTTTCATTAAACCATAAACTGTATTTAATATATACAACAGTTTCTAATGTTGATATTTTTTTTTCTCATTGTAATAATCTTTTTGAAAGTCTTACGTCTACATCAATGCAAAATCATTTGATATTATAATGAATTTAATTTTTTTCTTGTTACTTTGCCATTAGTAAATTAGATTAATTATTACCTACCTCCTTATTTAAATCTGCTAGATAAATCTGAAATATTTACATTCTGCTGTTGATTAAATCTTTTGAACTGTTATAATTTGTTAAATATATTTTATAGTAGAATTATATGATTTTTCCTTAAGATTTCATTAGATATTGCTGTAATATTTTTCTTTATTATTACTGGCTATTGTCTTTTGCCATTTCTAAACTTTTGTTTTTTGCTGAAAAGAAAATGTAAATAATATTTCCATGTCTTTTTATTTTGAAAGTATTACATAAGTTATGAGTGTATTATTAGATGTGATTGCAGACAAAATATTTCAAAGTGATTGAAATCTTTTGTTGTCTTTTATACTCAAATCATTTGAGTCAATGCAATATTTTAAATGTTTTTTTAGTTTACATTAAGCTAATTAAATTTCTTATATTACTTATAAAACTGAATCCATTGTGACAAAAAAACTAACTATTCACTTATTTTATATAATATTTTACAAAATAACAGATTTTTTGATATTTGATAATGTATTCATTTTTATTTTATTTTTTCAGTCAATAAAATTTTATCCCTTTCTTGATATTACACTTACTATCATTATTTATTTACTTATTTCATTTTCATTTTTTTTCCAGTTCATTCTTGTATCTTTGAAAGAAGGAATGCATTGCAATGCTAATGTTCTGTTTAGAACCAGGTTTGTTGATGGCATGTCAACGGTCAGTCGAACTGTTCAGAAGCAATAACTGGACTTTCATTTGTTCAAAAAAGGAAGGGCAAAAAAAGATTTTCAATTTTATTTATTTTATCTTTAATCTGTACATTTTTGTGGTCATTTACAAATTTTAAAATAAAAGATTGTAATCTCTTATTTGTGTGTGCATGTGTGTTTTAAGATTAATTGATTGTATTCTTTGCTCCTTTTCTGCATTTGAAAAATTTTCTTGGGTTAATAATTTTACCACTTGTTTGCTTTGAGAGATACTATTAAATATAGAATCACAAATTGCTTTTAGCTATGATTGCAAATATGTTACTTATTATGCTTTCAAAATTCAAGCTGATAGATATTACTGAGAGCTGCTTTTCTTTCTTTACAATAATTTTTTCCTTAAAAGTCATTGCATATTTAATTTGGAGCTTATTTATGTTATGTTGGGCTGTGTATTCATAATTGTAAGAATATAATGAAAAAGAATTAAAGATCTTCATTATGCATTGTATCAGAAAAACAAAGAAGCAAACAGAATGTTCCCAGCTTTAATTACTTTAATTGTTTTTGCATTTTAATTTCTTTTTAACATTCATGATGCTTAGATACATTTTTAAAGGTCACCAGTTTTCCTCCTTTTACTATATCCCATATAGGGTAAACAATACAATAAAATTGTCTGGTCACATTTACTAATAATATATAATGTACTTAACTCCATTAATTATTATTGCATTTGAAAACTGAATATCCTTTGATATGTCGCCTTTCTCTGCCTCCATTTTCGAGTAATATTTTAAAATAACTGATTTTACTGTTTTACAAATACAGCTATGCAATCACATGGACCATGATGATGAGGGCTTGCCCTTTGAACAGTATTCATAAGCTAATTTCACTGAAGATACATTGTGTAACATCCTTGATGTAAAATTATTTGCAATGCAGTTTTATTATTTATTTTTAAATAAATAAGCTATTATGTAAGTAGTATACAATTGAGAGTTCTTAAATTCTAGAAATATGTTAGATTTGAATTATGTAGTCAGTATTTTCATATAATGTGATTACGTATTGTCACAGATACTCCGGATTTCTTTCTAATTTGTTGGTTGTTGAAATAAATAGTCCTTTAGTGACAGAAGATGGGAAACACACAGACACAAAGCGGCTAGACAGAATTGACCTGAAGGAAGGAATATGTGTAGCTTTACTCTATGGTCTCTGGAAAAATCTAGTGATTCACTACTTACGACTGTATACTCCTCACACTATTCGATGCTGCTTCTACAATAAACACCAAGACTCGGTGCACAGTTCAATTCAGAAATCGCTCACCACACAATGCGTGCTCTTCGCCGATCTGATCCAATTATTCGCAGTAGACTTTATTGATTTTGACCTTAGAAGGTTTTTGTTCAATCAGGCTTATTTCGGTTCCTATTGGCTCAATCACTAAAGTTCTGAAAGATTCCAGTATTATTTTGTTGCTTAATGGCCTTGAAGCAATGAGATCACTGATTTGGCATCATGTCTGCATTCAGCAGAGCTGATCGTAAAAAGGTCTTAGCAGTGATGGAACTAACTATTCTGGGAAACAGCATCACAGAATTGTAACAATATATTGAGAGGAAAATACTTCAGAATCACAACATGAAATTTATTTCAATTTTTAAACTTTGTTGTTTGAATTTCATACAGGTTTCTTTCTGTATTCAGTACTTACTTTTAAAACGTTTTTATAGCAAAAATTCAAGGGAAAGAAATTTATTCATATAAGTACAGCATACAAGAATAAGTAAGATGTGCATATATTAAAAATGTTTTTATAAAATATTGCATAATTTGAGTTGTAAATTCAGAATCAACTAATGGTTTAAAAAAAATGACAATACTGCTGCAATTTCATGTTATATTATTCGTTGTAAAAAAAATGTAGACAAAAATTGGGAAAATACAGAGCATGATGAAAAGAAGGGTCTAATCTTTCATGTCATGATATAATTTGGATTAGATGGTATCTTCTTATTTTTATATCAGGATTAGGAATAAAATCGTAAGTGACTTCCTTTTTTGGACATATACCATCTGAGAAACCATTATAGCTTAATTTCTTCTTTCAGTTCCCGTTTTAAGACACCAATTGATTTGGGGACAATTATATGCACGCTCTTTTTCTGTGGCGCCATCTTTGCATATTGATCCGCCTTTTCATTACCATATATCCCAACATGGGCCTCAACCCAACTCAACTCTATCCACTTGTTTAGTTTCACTGGACATCTTAACACTGTTCGCAGAATCCTGCCTATGTCTCAGTTGTCAGTCTATGCTTGTGTATTGATGGTTTATCTTTCAAATGAAAAGCTAAATTATAAAATATACCGATTGATTAGAACGTGCAAAAAAAAAAAGGAAAAAAGAAGCGAGACCCCTTAATAATAAGTGTCATGACTGAACAACGAGATATGAAGGACAAAATTTCAATAGCATGCAAGCGTAAATTCAGCAGTTGCATTTCGTGCCGTAGCAAAAGTTGTGGAGGAGAAAATACCTCAATCAAACATCAAATTTTTAGTGAAACCGAGATATTCTGAAAACGTGGGAAAGTACAACACAATATATGGAGAAAGATCTGCTGAGTAAGCTTTCGCGCAACAAATTTAATTCACTATAATACTGTGTTTCATTTTACAAAATTTGGTAGTTCAACTTAAGACTAGTCCAGTTATATTAACGTCCAGTCACTAAGTCCTCCTAGTCGAGAGTAAAACCAATGGGGGACTGGATCACAGGCGATCGTTCTCTGTTTCCGATCTAAATTACGATCTGGGGATGAATGAATGAAATGCATGAAGGAAGTCCGCCCATAAAAAGGGTCTGTGACACGTGTGAGCTAGAGAGAGATTTCCTCAGAAACTACTGCACCCATCCTTCCATTGCAAAGCGAAACGCGAGAACTACAAGAAAAACTGCTTGTGAAAGAAATTTGTACTAGTAAAAGGATAATAATTTGTATTTTAAAATTTTGTATTTATAATTTTTGAGCGAGAATATTTTTGGAATTTATCAAAAGAGACATTAAAATGTTAATTAAAAAATTGCTCTATATGCATATTTCTATTCTCAAAAGATTGTTTGTACTAATTTGATAGTTCTATGAATTCATTTCTTTGCCCACCAATACCAGAAGACAAAGTTATTACACCAAAACTCACTGTGACTGGGTGTATTTCTTGCTTCTTTTTCTAAGTCTTCCATTTATTTCAAACCACTTAGAATGTGAACGCGGCCCAGCGAATCATAGAAGTAGTTGCCGGTAACGCGCCGAGCAAAAATAAACGATGTACTGGTCTTATACATGTGTTTGTATACTGCACTGCATATTTCAAGAATTCATTGAAGAAAAAGTAGGTTAAGGAGTATAAACTGGGCACATTTTAAGATAAATTCTATAGTATCCAACTCAAATGCAGAAAATATAAAAAGAACGTTAGCGTAAATCGTTCGGCCTGGTTCTTAAGAAAATTGACTCAAACTTAATTTATTTTTCACTGATAATTACACAGATATGAAAAGGTAACATTAGGATAAGAGTCAAAATTTCGTTTTTACGCATTGTCCTTCTCATTTAACTATGAGAAAAGAAACCTACGCCAGATAGCCGCGAACCGGATAATCAGGTGTGCAGGTACACTAATACTAATTACTAGTCATCTCTAGGAATGAGCTGCTTTGCCAGGGGTATTAGTCTTAAAGTGTATAAATGCCCGGGAATTGTTTGACAAATTAATTGACTTAAATTAAGGATTAATTTGACTGTAATTATATTTTAACTGTTAATATCATGTGAGAACATGTTGTTTAGGTTAGGAGGTTTTGGTGTCTCCGAAATTTATGGGTAAAAAATAAATATGGGCCGCTAGAAATTATTGATTAAAGAATATCTTTTACCAGTATTGCATTATTATTACGTATGCTTTTTTGACAGCCGATACGTTTTTAAAAGGTCAACCTGATTTCACCAGCATTGCTTTATTATTACGTACGTTTCTTCACAACAGATGCGTTTATAAAAAGTTGACAAAGAACTATGACGCCATATTTGTTATTTCATCTCAAAATCGGACGAGCTTCAAAACTTTGTCACAGCTAGAAAAATTGAAAATTAAAAATTTTATATATATATATATATAATTCTGTTTACCGTGCGCATAAACTTTCCTAATGGACAGACCCATCACGTGATAATGCTACTAAAACATAAATGTATAGTTCATCTATCTTCTAAAATTCACGGAATTGTTTCACTTTTTTGTTCGTCTCTAAAAATATGCAGATTTTAAATAAAATCCTTCTTTCTTTACCTTAGCCAAAATCACGCTATTTGAAGAAACAATGAAAACTCTTTGAATTTCTGGTCAGAGAATGATTTATTTTTGGAAATTATGCAAGCAATATTTTTGACCCAGCCTGAACGAACTCCTCAAAAAATGTTCGCATAATTTCGAATATTGGATGAGTGCAAAAGTTCTACACGTTTTTGGATATGCAAATTTGCAATGGAATTGACATGACACTATAATGACCGAAATCGTCTGCCAATCAAATGTGTGAATGCCTCACATATAAATCATCAAGTCACAAATCTTATCATCCCTCCCCCCAAATCTCTGAAGATATAACATGGAAAGCTAGAAGGAGCATATAAGACTTTGCTTGTTAAACAAGTTCGATAAAAAGAAGTATGGCAGCTGCAGCATGCTGCATTTTTTGTCAAGTTTTATGGGGAAGATGCAATAGACGAAAACATAGGACGTAGAAAGTTTCGTAAATTTAGAGAAGGAGACGGAAGCTGCTAAGGTCAGGCTAGGAGTGGACGGCCATCACATTGTGGAGAAGACAGTATTAACTAAGCCATAAAGAACAGCCCGAAACCAACCTTGCAAGAATTAGCGGAGACCTTCAACGTACACTGGACAACTGTCGAGAGACGACTGGTTAAGTTAGGTTTTACGATAAAGTTGGATTGTTGCATTCCGCATAACCTGACAGCTAATCATTTGGATATCTGAATCGACACCTGTGTTTTCATGCTTTCCCGGTACAAAAACGACCTATTCTTGACAGGAGATGAGAAGTGGGTTGTGAACCATAACGTAAAGCGTTGTTAGACTATGTGTCACCCTTCTGATCAGCCTGCATCAACTTTGAAAGCCGAATTTCATCCCAAGAAGGTGTGGGTGAATAGATAGAACCGAACTCGCAATGTTAGGCTTTATAGCCGCTAGACAAAAGTAATTACTTGTGTCCGCATTATGTTATATGGCTTATGAAATTTTCACCACAAAGTTATGTTGTGTGATGTACAGCGAATAGCTGACTGAGAAGTCCTCCCACTCAACCAAACCGACAATGCTGCCTTCTAATATCTACAGTTAGACAAGCTACATTCAAATTTGGTAGAAAAGTGGTCAGGTCTCATAAATCGTCGTGATGTTATCCATCATTATGATAACGCCAGACCACATGCTTCTGTCATCACTCACCAAAAGTTACTGGGCTTTAATTGGGGTTTTCACCCCATCCACTCTATTCACCAGACTTGGTACCCACTGACTATCATCTATTTCGTGCAATGAATAATTCCTTCAGTCAGAAAATCTTTTACGATCTTGATTCAATGAAAACTGTCATCCAAAGACTTTTTGAATTGGAACCGCCGGAATTTTACCGTAATAGGATTCATACCCAACCAGAAAGATGGTAAGAGAGACAGTTATCTGTCAGAGACAGATAGACATTTTCCAAAAATGTGTTGTGTGTGTGTGTTTTGTTTAACACGGGAAGGTCTGAAGCATGAAGATTCGACAAAATCTGAAATTCGGAATTTTTGACCATAACTGCATTTTCTCCTCATTTTGTCAACAAGAAAGTAAAATTTGTCAAAATACAGAAAAATAATGTGCGTAACTATTTAATTGGTAACATTAAAACGGCATTTTTGTAAATTAAAAAAAAATTATAATTTATTTTTGTTCAACAATGTTTTTGAAAGTTCTGGGGAAGAAAAAGGTCAAAATTCTGCTCAATCTTTAATTAACATTCTAATTAAAATTTGAGAAAAAAATGGCTTCGAGGTGCAATGAGAGTGCTCTGAAGCCTTCCTGTAGAGCACTTACACACATGCACATACTTTTTCCTCTTTATTATTAATAAACATTATAATTATTTTAACTATCTTTTGTTATAAAATATGTAGCTCTCAAATGTCTTTTTTTCAATCTCTACTATTATAGTTCACTCTCCACGTATATATATTTATGTATCTTGTTTAAATTTTCCATCGTTAATAAAATACTTCTTATTCCTCCACTCAAGTTCAAATACATTTTTTAAAAAACTTGTAGTGGATGACACTCGATGTTAATGATGTTTTTTTTAAATAATAATTCATTAATTCAATTGAATTAATTTTTAATACTTTAGAGTTTTATCAGTCTGTAATGAAAATTGAAACCGACAGGCAGTAGTTCAATCGGTAAAATGCCAGGATTTCAGTATTTTTCACGTGAAGGTGAAGAATGCGAGTTCAATTCTTGCGAAAATCAATCATTTTTTGACAAACTTTTGAAAATTGTTGCTTTAAGGCTGCATTTTATCCAAGTGAATTTCTAGAGTTAGTTAGCAGTTGTGGCTCAATGGTTAGAATGAAGAATTTTTATCAAAAAATAAAATTGAAGAAATTTTAATTTTATTTTTTGATAAAAATTATCCGATTCTCCGATTTCAACTCCGATTTCTCCCCTTAAAATCTTTGTCATCAGTTGTTGGTCACTTCTCCTACCTAAACTTAAGATTGAGCTGCGTATCGAGAAGGAGAATGAAAAATTGGAAGGCAATTTGCTTTCTATTTTGTCATTTAATATTTTGATTCTGTCAAATGTATATACATATTAATATTTAATGTAATTATTTAATAAAAAGTAATTAAAATTTTTTCTTTGTTTATCTAAGTAATAATTGACTAAATAATCTTTTATATTACTTTTTTTTATTAAATAAGAAATATGTTGAATTCGTATCAACTGTTTGATAAAGCAAACAAAATTTTCTTTGTTGATTTAAGTAATAATTTAATAATTTTTTTATATTACTTGGTTTTATTAAATAAGAAATGTGTTGATTTCGTATCAACTGTTTGATAGAACAAACAAAAAATATATATTTGTTAAATTCAAGATTCTTATTTAGGAATTTTGGTTTCCTTGGCAACCTCTGTTTCAAAAATGTACGAGCCTATTCATTAATGCAATCAAGAACAATTATTTATAATAGACGCAGGCTGAAAAAAAAGCCAAGTAATAATCGTGATTATTACAAAAATTGTTATGGAAATTTTATCCTGAATTTTTTTTACAGTTATAGTGGAAAAAGATTTGGTAGTAGCAGACCAATTTATGCAGAACGCGAAAATTACACTAGCCCTACTTTGTAATTATACAGATTATTTTTCAGAAAAAATTTGCTCCATTTTTTAAAATTTTGTTTTAGTAACTATTGATGTTTGCAAGAGAAAAATGAAAGTCAAAAAGTTGGGAACAATCTGTCAAAAGCAACACAAAATTCCTGGAATCGGAGTGTTATCACAAAAATGTAAGTTGAATAGCTTTTCATCAATCAGTTTCGGTTTTTGTCACATTTCTAAAATGTTTCACTGACCAAATATATGTTTCCTAATCTCAGTGAGATTTTATTTTGCTTATTGTATCTTATTCAAGCAATCCGATTTCTGCTTTGTTCAATTAGCTCCATTCTGAATTCAAATCTCGTAAAAAATATTCAATTCTCTCATTAAAAATTAAGATATATCAATGCTCTATTTATGGCCTATATTCCGACAAACCTCATAATTTCAAAACATAATCAGATGATGTGGATGATATTTGAGGCGCTATTTTCCAAGCTTTCTCGCTTTTATTAATTATAGCCAGTCATCCCTTTACCACAGAACTAATCAGGGATTATTGTGACTGGCTGTTATGCTCATTAACTATTCAAATTTTTTTCATAAAAGAAAACAACGGCCTACGAAAGCTCAAAGCATCTTCAAACTGTTGGTAAAAGACTAGAAATCTTTTCCATAATTTCTTTTAATATCTTTAAATTTCCAGGTTACTGTAATGCTGTGTCACAATTGCTATCTATAATGAGTCTTTCTCTAATTTCTTTGAATTCATTCATTTATTATGTAGTGTTTGACTGAGATTTTTTTCCCACATATACATGTTCCCAAGTTGTGTTGCATCCTTTCGAATCTGTAGAAGTTTTCGGGAAATCTCCCATGTCTTGATATAATTTGCACTATTTTCAGGTGAAATACTCTTTTTATAATTTTTGGCTTCAGTATGAATTCATATCTTATGCGCCCTTTGTACAGCATGATCCATCTATCCTGCAAGCCTTTAGGCTAATGGAAGACTTTATTTTTTCAATTAATATCTCTGGTAGAATCAGGTTTTGAACCCTAACTTTCCAATCTTGAAACGGCGATCTTACCAATTTGCCTTTACCACTGCTTTTTCCATTAGAAAGAGATTACAATTTGATCAAATGCTTGTAACCATTGCATTTCGGATACTTTTCATACTGAAAGTACTCGAGGTTATTCTAGAGACATACTTCATAATTCTGAATTCTTATATGATTTGAAAGCCAACAATCCGGCTCTTATCTCCAAGTTTCCACTTTGTATCTACTATTATAGTGTGCTTGACCAATAAGTACACTACACTTAAATACATGTAATATTTGATATGAAACTGTGACAAAACTGTATTACTTTTTATCCCTAAACACATTTTTTTCAGATTATTATAAATGATTGTGATTTGACCCAATATATTCTTTAAGAAATGCATTTAAGAAATAATTTAAGAACAGTGACTTCTTGTGCAATAGACTATCCCAATATAAATGTTGATGCTTTAAAAACTGAATTATAAACTTAGCGTTCTTTTTTTAACACTTTTTTTGAGATAGTTATAAATGGATGTGATTTTATTCACTATAGCCCCTAAAAACCCATTTAAAAAAATTTAATAGGTTACTTTATGTGCTATCTCAATACAAATTTTATGCTTTAAAGATTGCATTATAAACTTAATCCTCTTTTTTTGGTAGTGTTGGGGGGGGGGAGATTTTACACCTTTGTAAATCTATACACCTTTCATTATTCCCCAGTGTTGGATGAGGTTAAATGTATGCCATCACTGAACATCGTTTTTTACTTTTATAATATTTTCTTTTAAATCTTATTAATCTATTTGCAGAAATTTGTATTTGAAATTTTAAAGTTTTTTTTTTTTGCACTAAGGATGGTATTATCGTACAAAATTATTGTTATATTTAATTAACAAAAAATGGGATTTCAATTTTATTTCTGGGCAATTTTTTTTCATTTTAATACATTTTCCAAACTAGTTATAAGTGCATTTTTTATATAAATGTTTTATGGTTTGCAACAAAATGGCAGGATTGTGGTTAATACAGCAAAATAACAAAATGTGGTCTTCAAGTACTTCTCATGCAACTAAATAGTGAGCTGCAATAAATATTGAGTTTTTCGGTTTATTAGAATTCAATGCTTTAGCTGATGAATTCTGTGCTGACAGGCCGGTTTCTATTTCAAATTAGAGGATGCAGAATATAACGAGTTAATACTAAGGATGCTCTCGTTTAATAACTTACACTGCTCGTTTGAAACAGAAACTTATCTTTCAGGGTGGAATTTCCAAGGCCGATTAAGCCGAATCAGAAATTTAAGAGTTCGTTTTTTCTTCTTTCCTATTCCATTTTTGCTATTAATTGCTGACAGAAGTACCAGAAAATCGATCGTATATTTTAGTTGTAGAGTTGCCAATCGATTAACACCCAAATTCGCCACATAAATATAATTGTTATCACAAAATCAAACACGAAAGTTCATATATCTAAATTATTGTATTCTTGAGTTACTGGGTTTATACGCTTATAAATGTACAGAACTACTGAGGTAATCACTCTATGAAGGATTTTAACTCACAGTGGATACTTATCTGCACTTTGGATTTTATATGTCTGTACTTAATTTTATCCATCTAGCTTTATATAGTTATCACGTTATATTTGGAAAACTGGTTATCCAAACTTTCTTTGAATGGATTTCGTTAAAAAATTGACAAATATATGCAAATTTGATGTGAAATCTGTATCAACCATTCGAATTCTTTTGTAGAGAACACGCCAAAATAAGAAATGTATTTCATCTCCATTAATCATACAATTGCTTCGTAACATGACTCAATATTCCTGCCTCTCAGAGAGCGTGGAGGAATACATGCATTGTAGGTCTCAAAGACAAAGATGTGATGTTGTTAGTTGTTTGAATAAAGTTATATTTTTTTAATAATAAAATGAAGAGTGATCGCTTCCAAACCTCCTGTATGAAGTCAAATCCTGTTAAATAATATTATGGATCTATAAATACTCTTCAATTTCAAATTTCATCCATCTAATTCAGAACTTTGTGAATTATCGTTTTTACAGATAAAACGCCTGATATAATGTGAAAAATGTGTTTTTCAGACTCAGGAATGTTTAAAAAGTGGATATTCTTTAAAATACTAAGTGCGATTACAATATTTTCATTTCGTATAATTCATTTATTGAAAAGTAATAATGGAGCCCCATGAAAAGAAATGGAAATTGCTGAACCGCTTCAATAATTGACACATTTGAAAATAGCTGAAATAATATACCCCTCCCTTAAATTAAAAAATAAAAACTTTCTGAAATTTCTAAATAAATTTAAAAAAATTAATTTACAGGCCGAAACATAGTAATACAAAACAATGGAAGTTACGGAAAAACAGCATCGCCCAGTTCACCAGCTACTTCAAAATTCTTTGCGAGCAGTCTCTTATAACAGGTAAGCGAAATAATGAATTCATAATTTTTCTGACTAGATAATTCTTCCGTATGAATTTATGGATAAAAATTATGAATATAGTTCATTAATTAAATCACAAAATTTTATCATTTAGTAAAATAACAATTTATAAATTATATTTAGCCAAACACAAGGAAATCAAAATTCAAACAACTCTACTCTGAGCTCTCTACATAGTGAGCTACTCAGTGAAGTTAAGTTTAGTTTAGTTTAACTATATTAACGTCCCGTTGTAAATAAACACTAGGGCTATTTTTGGACGGACCTCGTAATTTTGAACCATGGTCTGGTGACGAGGACGACACCGGATCTGGCACCATCATCTTCACACCACACCAGCGGGAAGTCGTTTGATTCTGACGGATGTAACGTGCAACAGACTCCCCTACACGTCGGTTCTTCGATGGAATCGGGTCTCGAACCTGAAACCCTATGGTTTATGAACCGAGACCTTACCACCAGGCCATCATGGCCCTCGAACTACTCAGTGTAAGGACTCCAAAATTGGGGAACATACTATTTAAAACATGGGAAACGAATTACAGGAAAAAAATAGTCTCAGAAACGCCGATAGATGGCGCCGTACAGCAGAAACTATATTAAAAAGACAAAAAGAATCACACACACACACACACACACACACACACACACACACACACACACAC
>JAOUZG010029736.1:3058761-3074619 GCA_026289955.1 Argiope argentata | reverse complement strand
GAATTTCTGGAATTGTACAGGGCTTACCCAACTATGGTGGACATTAAAGTGGAGAACCCAGATTCAGTAAAATTGCCTGCAGTGTCATTCTGTAATGCGAACAGGTGGCTTCCACTTCCTTTATCATTCTTTATTACTTATTCATTTTTACTTTAATTTCTGCATGATAACAAAAAAAAATTAAACAGTAACTGTAACCTACCAGTGTTTAATGGCCAGAAAACCCGTGTAGGCTTAATAAAATTGCTAGATTTATGCCAAAGATTAATTTTTCTTAACTGTGTTGTTGTTGTCAATCCCCTTGGCCTATGCATTCTAAATCAAATCCAAGGGACTATGTCGTACTAAAAGAGAAAAAAAAAACACTCCCATTCTCGTCCATCATTTGCATCACAGAGGCAACAATACAATCAATGATGCGAGAAGGGGAAGCGATAGAAGAGCAGTGACAATGTGCATAACTTTTCCTTTTTCCACTGAAGGTCCAACTTATAATAGGGCCTGGTCTTAGTCTAGACAAGGCAGTCTGAGTAAGTCTCGAGCAAGTCTGTGCAGAGACAGTCCAGGACACTCCATGGCATACCAGTTATGTTGAGGTGGAACCCTCCAAGCCGTATTTAATTGAGTCATAAACAGGGAATAAACCTCTGAAACTCTTAAATTAGTGGAAGAAACTGTATGAAGGTAAGTACCTTCCACAGCAGGCCGATAAGCAGTATCATTTCCATTATTGAAAAGAAAAATATAATGAAATCTTCGATAGTAAGTTTCAAGTTATCACGTGAGAAAATTATTATTTTTAAGTCATTATTTGTCTTAATTAATTCAAGTCTTTAACCAATTGAAATAGGTTTGAAACAATCACAAGACTTCTATATCGGTCTCTTTATCCCGTTAATATTGGGACAAACTTTAAGAGGAGGTACGGGACAAGAAGACAAACATTATTCAGTGTGCCGCCATGGGGCGCAAATGTCTTCTGTAGGAGCTCGGGGGGCGCTAAAGTTTAAGGTCCGAAACTTTAAACGAAGATTGAAAACAGAAAAATAGGTCGATTCGTTTGCAGTTTTCACTAAAATCATTTTTTCCTTCATATCATCTTTTCCTTCCAAAAAATGTTTTAAAAGAAAATTCAAAAATTGTCGATAGTGAGCGTTTTAGACTTTAGAGTTACGACCAACTACTTTTTACCCTTTATTTTTTGCATGGAGTTAAAACTATTCTAAAGTTTAGACTTTAAGTAGAATTTTAAGCCCCAAATCGAAAACATTGGGATCGGGTAACTAGAAAAAATTTAATTGTGAACAGGAGGGGGGAGAAATTTTAAATGCTCATAAGAACAGAATAATCTATTCGATTTTGTTGTGGTTTGAGTGTAGATCATTCCCTTGGTAATTATCCACGAGCGGCTGCATGGTTGTATCGGGAAAGGTATCCACAGAGAGATGCACTGGACCGTCGGATTTCAGTTATTTGCATAACAATTTGTGTGAATATGGGTCGTTACCAGGTACAGGCTTAGTGAGGGCAGGCCACGAGTGACCAGAACTCCAAGGATGGAACAAAATGTTTTGGATATACTTAGAAGGAATCCGAGTGCCATCGTACGAGCCATCGCTACTGCTGTTCCGGAATCTCGGGATAGAGGTCATCGTGTTTTGCAACATGAAGGCTTACATCCATACCATCTACAAAGAGTACAGTTATTGCACCCCACAGATTATCCTGCTCGTGAACGTTTTGCACGATGGTATCTTGATAAATGTTGCCAAGATTCGCATTTCCCATCCTACGTTTTAATGACGGATGAAGCGTACTTCACGCGAGAGGAAATGTTCTTGGTTGAAGTTAATAGTTTTTAATCATCGTTTGAAGTTTGGGACCTTAAACTTTAGCGCCTCCTAGCTCCTACAGAAGACGTTTGCGCCCCAAGGTTGCCCACTGAATAATATTTGTCTTCGTGTCCCCTTCCTCTTCTTAAAGTTTGTCCCAATATTAATGGAAAACCTTGTATAATGATAAGTGTTTTTAGTTTCATTTTCAAATTTTCCAGCTGGCAGAGCTCAATTGATTTTATGATGAAATAACTATGATGTCATAGTTCTTCGTCAGAAAAAGCTTTTACTGTCAAAGAAGCAAATGTAATAATAAAGCAATACTGGTAGAAGCAGAGTAGCCTTTTAAGAACGCATCTGCTTTCAAAGAATCATACATAATAATAATAATGCAATACTTTTGAAAGCAGGTAAAAATATTTTTGCCAATGAATTTCGAAGACATCAAAACTTCTAACGAAAAACAAAATCATGTTCTCACATGATAAAATCATTAGATTCCGAATAATTATCAATACTTTAAAACAAGAGTAAACAATCGGAAAACTATTCAGATTCATATTCCTTGATTCTTATAATTATTATTGGACTTCTCGTTCTTATTTTTAGCGAGATGCTATTTGAGACTTTTCTTTATAGAAAGATCAATTTTATTTTATAAATTGTTGTTATAATTTGTGTCTTGACAATCGAGAAGTATTTATCAATGCCCTTTTTTACAGGATTCGTCGGAAGGCTCTGTGCAAAATGATACCGGATGACTGTGGCTTTTTTAAGAACCGATCTGAATTTTGCACTACTTATCCCAAATATTGCGTCCCTTGGGAGAATGATGAGGACAATGTGTATGCGGTAGGTGCTTCTTCTTTGGTATGATCATTCGGTTGTTTAATTTTAACTCACTCAAGTTTATACCGACTTCCCGGCTTAGGAGTAGCCAGGTGGAAGCCTGTGCGTCCAGGGTTCGAGTCCCGGTTCGGGCATGGTTGTTCTATATGTGAGGTGTGTGAATATGTCCCTCCTTTAAAAAAGGACTGAGCAATGTGCAGAGTGAGTAGCAAAAGCCGTACTCTTGGCCCTAGTTGACATTAATACAAAAAAAGAGAGAGAGAGAGATGCTCCTTTCGGTTTAAAATTCCCTGATGTAGCGGCGTAGCTTGTCCATGGCAAGTGCCACAAACAACAAAAACTCAAACGTTTAATTCTTCCCAATTCTACCAAAATCTTTTTTACGCTAAATTTTCCCATTCGCCCCCCCCCCCCCCAAAAAAAAAACAACACGTAAATTCTTTATTGCAGTAAAGTTTACATTGTTGAGATTTGAATTACACTTTTCCTCAAGAATAAAAATTGCTTTTTTTTTTTCAGAAACGCGGTTGTGTTACTGAGCCTTGAAAGGTAGAAATTCCGTTTTTATTTATATATATAGATGGTTATTAAAATAAGGAAAACACCTGTGAATAAAAGTAACATTTTTCAATGCTCTTTGTGAGCATTAAAATAGGAAAATAATCATCAGTTTTTTTTCACGAATAGCACTGAATATATTCTTGTTAGTATGTTTTAGCTTTGTTAAAGTTCTGTAATTCTTGGATTTTTTAAAAAGCGTAAAATGTCGAACCTCTCAGTTTTTCTTACTTTAATGAATAAATACTTTTTATTCATTCCCTCAAGTTTAAATACATTCTTTTAAAACTTGTAATGGATGACACTCGATGTAATACAGTTTTTTCGAATGTTAATTCATTAATTAAAATTAATTCTTTTTTATACTATAAATAGAGTTTTAGCAGTCTGTAATGAAAATTGAAATCAACACACAGTAGTACAATCGGTAAAATGCGAGGATTTCAGTATTTTTCACGTGTAGGTGAAAAATGCGAGTTCATTTATTGCGAAAATGAATACTTTTTTGGATAAATTATTTAGATTAATCGTAATTGATTAATAAAAAGTAACTAAATAAAATTTTATTTTGTTGACCTAAGTAGGAATTGACTTTAAATATTTTTTTTATATTACTTGTTTTTATCAATAGCTATGAAGTATTATTTTGTTGCTTTATTATTATTTTATCAATATTTATTAAGTATTTTATCAGTAGTGTTATTTCCAAGCTTTTGTGGTGATAACTATATAAGCCAGATAATATCCTTCCAGCTGAAGTTACCCTTTTCCTCGATCGGTATGTTATTCGGCTACTAACCTTAAGATTGGGAGTTCAGGCCTTCCGCAATCAACACATATCCCAACATGGCAACCCGGCGACCGACCTTGAATAATACGCAACCTTCGCTCTTGCCTTCGTTCAACTGTCATGGCGCCCTCTATCGGTGACTCAAAGACACTAGAATCGCATTAAAATACGACAGTTAAGATCACCAAAATCTCACATTTGTATCACTCGTCTAATCCACTCACTCACTGGTGGGAGAGTATGTGGTGAATGCTATATAAACCAGATAACTTCCTTCGAGCTGAAGGGTCCCTTTTGCTCGATCGGTATATTACTCGGCTACTAACCATAAGATTGGGGGTTCGGGCCTAGAGCAATCCGCTACCACATCCCAACACTTTAATACTACAGTTTAATTTGACGATAAAATTTCAGAATGAAGAATCTATATTATATTTATTGAAAGGATGATTGCTCAAAAATATTCTGATGAATTGGTCGATTTCGGTGATAAGATGAAGGACCTTGAATATTCGAGAATTTTTGCCATAGTACGATTAGAGTTCGAATTCGGAATTCTTTATACAATCTTCGAGAGCAGATTCACTTTGTGAGGGAAACTATAAAAACCGTAGTTGAGGTGATGAGTAGAAATCAAGTCGAGAGACGTGAGTAGTTGGACGAAATCTTTTTTGGAGTTAAAATTTCAAACGAGTTCTCTCCAAGTACTTTGTGCTGATCGTTTTTTAAAAATAAAAACTTGCTACTTTTGGACTCCTATTTACTACAAGTGTTATGTTGCAAGCTTCTTGTTTTTGTGTTTTGTTACTTACATTTCGTGTGGAATAAAGTTTTGATACCCATTACTGAACTCGCTGGACTTTTCACCAAATTCCTTCAGGATGGCGCTTTTTCATAATACTATTGCAAGTGGGCGAACGCAGCGAAAGTAAGCGGAAGGGAAAGCGATTGGCGACGGCGTCGAAGAGCTTGGCGCGAGCCGTATTGGTTTAGCAAAAGGAATAGTCTGGTAGCCGCTGGATCGCTCGCGGTAATTTCCGAAGCTTCGCATCTCCCTCGCCCGGCTATATAAGGGACGGGATGCCGCAATCGGCAGTTCCCCTCTCGGAAGAGAAGCACCTCCCTGGACTAGTGGATTACTTTTCCTGCTTGTTATTAGTGAGCTGTGTTTACGTTTGCTGTTAACGTTGCTCGCTGCGATTTACTCTTTGCTGTGCTATACTATAGCTGTTTTGCAGTTTGTGTTTATTGTGCGTAAGGCTTGCATTTACGCTGTAAGTAACTGTTGACTGCTCGATTGTACTTATCTGAAATTGTTACCTTATCCATTATCCTGTAAATACCTGTAAATAGCTGTAAATAAATTTGTTTGTGCTGTCCTCAAATAAAGTCCATTCAATCCGAACGTGTTACGCTAAAAACGTAACAATACTATTCTTGAATCATTTAATTTGCTATTTATATTACATTCGATTTAACAGCAACGTTTTTATCATCACAGATCCCTATGTTTGCATATTACGATAAAGTAAACCGGAGTCGAGAGTACGTCCAGCAACTGGGGGAAAAGATGGAAGATATTATCGAAGGATGTATCATCAAGACGAACTCAATCTTCCCCTGCAAGTAAGCAAATTTTTCTTGCGTCTTATCCATTTGATTTCATGCACTTAATTTATTTCAAAATTCAATTCATTTTTGTTTAAATTTGTTTTAATTGTCATTTGGTTATTCAACACTTCGCCTCTTATTTGTTGTTCCCTTGCGTCAGATGGGTAATGAATTATCGCTTCTCAAATTGAAATTACTATTAAATCATTTTTATCGTTCATTAGTTCAGTTATATTAACCCTCTGCACTTTGATAGTGCTTCTGACTCACCATTCAGGGATAGTACATCATTTTGACGTTTTATTTATTTATTTTTCAAATTTAATGGTTAAAAACGCCTACATAATGGTTAAGAGATGTAGCTTAATTTTTGAAAGAAATTCAATTTAAAAGAATTATGTATATTTATTTTTCAGAGCAATAAACAAATCTTTGTATTAGGTGAATAAATTTGCATTTAATTATTTTTCGGAGTGCAAAGGGTTTATGTCCCGTTTTGAAGCAACACTAAGGCTATTTTAGAGCGGACCTCTTAATTTTGAAACCTGATCAAATGGCGAGGTCGAAACCTATGTTGGCATCCCCTTTCCAAAATTTGCAAAATTTTGCATAGGGTCTGGAATCTGGAATGCTCCTGTCCTGAAGACGAGACCTTATCACCAGGCTACCATGGCTGCATTAAATCTCTTTAAAATGCTACAATTCGATATATTTTACGGATAATTTCCAACATATCGAGTATTCTATGAATCAGTAAAATAACACTTTCTCTCAAAAGAAGGCGTGCACAATTCTTCCAGTAGTGACTCACCTATCTGAACTCCTGAAGTGAAAAACTTTTTTAAGGAAATTATTTAACAGATGGAGGAGAAAGGATTGGTCGTTTTTGAAACATCACACATTCGATCCTTATGAGAACTCTGACTTTTTTTCTACTATCTATTACTTTTCTTCTGATACTTTTTGACTATTGTCCTTAGTGTTAGAAACAAAACAAAATAAAATGAAATCAGCTATGAATATTTCAATGCATCATGTCAGAATATAATTTCTTGAACGTGCAAGCACCACGTGCTCGTGCGAGTTAAATTATAATTTTATTCATTTTAATCGTTTCATTGAATGAGTCACTTTAGTACTGCAAACGATCCAAAAAAACTTTGTCTGGCATTTATTGTTTAAAAAAATATCACATTTCCTATTTATTTCACTTCGTATAATCACGTGCTAAAATTGACAT
Organism: Argiope argentata; assembly: GCA_026289955.1. Taxonomy (NCBI): domain Eukaryota; kingdom Metazoa; phylum Arthropoda; class Arachnida; order Araneae; family Araneidae; genus Argiope; species Argiope argentata. The sequence continues at coordinate 3,067,736 of JAOUZG010029736.1, read as the reverse complement.
TTTTCCAGGTTTTATTTGCGGTAGTCATCAACTTATTTTTTTAATTCAGAGCTTTTTGTAAATGCAATGGCAAAGCATTATTAAAAGCTCATTTTTTTGAGATGCTTGTACAGGTAATAAAATTTTTATTTTTCACCTACGGATTTTTGTTGACGCCAAAAATGTCATCCCAAAAGCAAAATCTTGCTCTGACATGATAAAAAGAAACAAAAACTGCAATTTTTGGTGCATGCCACGCCGCAGCTGTTATAAGAGATTTTCTCAGTGATTTTGTTTACAGCGTGATTGTTTTTACTAGTTTGAATATTTTTACATTTATTGGATCGAATTTTGTTAGTAGCAGTAGCTCCTCGAAATTTGTCACTGACTTGCATAATAAAATGGTTATACAACGCTCAATTTTAGAAATTCTTTTTCGGGGGATTGTATTTCTATAGAAAGAACCTTTTGCCATTTACGATACATATATGAACAAGTTTTTAATTTCCCTTAATTTTATTAATACATTTCGGATTCATCGGTTATAAGGAATACAGATTTTGAGATTATTGATAGAATAGTTCTGAATTAGCAAAGCTTCAAATTGAATCTATACAAACTCTCCATTCAACAACAATCGCCAATGAGAAAACCAGTCTGAATTGGCATAGCCTTGAGGTAATAGTGGATATTCAACCAGTACCATTTAGCAACTATGTCACTTGTATTGAAATTTCAGTGAATGGAAGAGAGATTAAAGAAGAATAATACAGGTAAGGGGAATAATCATTTACTGTTGCAAAGTTTTCATCGTGGGGAGGGTAAATTAAGTTGGCCTGGAGTTCTTGTGAATGACCGGTCTTAAGACTGCCGTAGTCTCCCAAAACTTTATCGCATACTCTCAGATAGACTTGTGATGCCAGAGAACGCCTTGAATGGCATTGGAGCACAATAGTTAAAATTTTTAACTTTTGGCAAGGATATGGCATTTTTACTTAATCTGTCGTGTCATCCTTGGCAAGTTATTTAGAGATTACTTTCTGGAACGCCGTTAAAATATCCGAAAACCGAATTTGTGCTTTAGACAGGTTTTCCTTTGCTCAAATAAAGATTTGATACAAAAACCCTCTTATAGTCACAGAATACTATACCAAATTATATATATTTATGTATTTACATTTTTCAATTATCGCTTAAAAATGTTTCTGAAGGAACAGACCGACAGACCACCACCCATTTGTTGGATGCGGCTTAAAATTTGACAGTTCCTACATTATGGATGTTAAAAATTTGTACCGAATCTTATCCATTTAGCTCTCTTCGTTTTGTGGCTATCATGTTAATTTATATTCGAATAGTCGTCAGTTGAGATTCTTCTGAATCAGATTTTATTCAAAATTTGAGAGACATCTGCAAATTTGGTATAAAGACCGTCAATCGCCAAGATGAAAACCTTGTTGAGTTATCTTTCCCACAGATTGATGGGCACAATCCAAAAATGTGTTTTTCGAAAACAGAGAAATTTAAAACGTGGCGATTCGTAGAATTTTCTGACGATTACTTACTTTTTCTCTACTACATATACGAGAAATTAAAAAAAAAAAAAAGGAATGACTGGGAGTGATTGTGAATACGAACTTAAGAGAATTTGTGAAGCATTCCATTTGTTCATTTTAAAAACTATAGATTACAAAAGGCTATTAAAAATATTTATTTTTTTAAATTAATACTATACCCATACATATTAAGTTTTTTTTTAACTTTTTGTTATCCTGAATCTACGAGGGCAAATCAAAAAGTCTTTGCGTCTATTTTTTTATTCTCCAAAAACAAATGCATACGGTATTTAGAAATATACGTAGTGTACTACGTACCTTACACTATTTCTCCACATAGTCGCCACACCAATTCAGACATTTGTCCCATCGCAGCGCTGAATTAGAGATACCCCTGTGGTAGAATTCTTCCGGCTGCCTTTGGAACTCCCGTTGGACCGCGTTCTTGGCTTCTTCGTCACATGTGAATCTCTGTCCTGCCAGAAACTTCTTCACTGGACCAAAAACGTGAAAATCACTAGGGGCAAGGTCTGGACTGTAGATTCTCCCAGTGAAATGACTGGAGCTTAGCGATGGTCTGGGCTGCTACATGTGGCCTTGCATTGTCGTGGAGGATAACCACATCGCGAATCCCTCTGCGCTTCTTTGTGATGGCCTCCCGCAGACGAGCCAGTGTGGAATAATAACTGTTGTCATTATTCCACACATTCAAATGGTTGCACCCACCCATGGGGTGCATTTCCCTGCGAATTGCTATGGACGTTTGTCCCTTGCTTCATAGAAAGCGAATAACATTTCACAGCTCATAAGCTGTGGACGTCTGAAGAACAATCGCCATCTTAAAAGACTGATAGCAGCGCCGCTTATCGGAGCAAAATTCAGATACGGCTTGTACGGTTCAAGGAACATTCACTGCTTGGAATGTATATGTTCGCTCTATAATCACAGCCGTATTTTGGATTTAAAAAAATAAGCGAAAAGACTTTTTGATTTGCCCTCGTATGTCCCCCGTGGGGCACCTCGACATGAGAATGAGATGCTTCCGGAATGGTGTTGGATCTCGCCACCATTTTTGGCATTCTAATAGGTGGGGGTAAGCTCCACCCATTGATGACGGGACGTACTTCCTACTGGAAGGGTTGGACTGTGGCCAATGATGGCCCTTAGGTCTCAACCACAGTTCCCGTCAGTGATGTTGTTGCGGTGATCCGGTCATTCAGTTTTATGGTTTAAATCCGTGCGCCTTCGTGCCGGGTAGGAAAGTCTTTGAAGCAACGATGATTGAAGTATGATCCTGAAACTCTTTATTTTTTTACTAATGGAAAATAAACTGATTTCAGGAATTATGTGAACGTTTCTTGGGTGGATAATGACGGCTTCCCTTTCAACTGCTTCACGGTGGAAACGCTTTGGGGACAACCTGACGAGGAGCAAATGGAAATTCCAATCGAAGGAAGTAAGAATTTTTTTAAAATCATGTTTTCAATGAGGCTCTGCATGCTTTTATCAAAATAAGTCAAATAATTCTTGAATGGAAAATACATATCTTTGTTATTATGTTCCCTGGATCTTTTTAACAGTAATCTTTTTCCTTTCAAAGAAGCTTTATCACAAAATTTCTTCCAATAAAATTCTAGCCATAATTCAACTTTTGTCACCAAAAGAATTCTAACTTTAATTTCTGATTATTTTCCTGTGTCTTAGTTGTCTCTGAATTAAGATAAAATTATTTTCTAAATATGAACTTATTTATATGTGGGCATATATAAGGGGAAAACAGTAAGAAACTCAAAAACTATTGAATAAAAATTGTTCTTTTAAAAAACGGAGACAGTCAACAGTTTTTTAATTTACCGTTATTGTGAAGAAAAACTGACAGAATAAAAAATCCACCCTTTTAATCTTTACCAGAATCAGTAACCTTTAATTCCTTCGCGTCTCCCTCTTTATAATCGATCAGTAACTAATATTCAATCTATAATTAATATCCTACCCCTTTGTAGATGTCCTTTTCTAAACGAGTTTTTTTTCCATCAATAGTTTTCGATTTTCATGAAGAAGTTTATATTTTATTTCTTTCCATGATATTGTAAAAGTAATTAAAAGCCTATGCAACTTTACATGATTCTCTAATTGAAATCTTTTAAATTATAATTCTTTATTTTAAAGTTTAGGAATCAATATTTTCATATCTTCATATTGTCTTAGTCGAAGGAATGGTAAAAAAATCTGTAAAAGATCACTAAATAACATCGCTTATATTAGAATAGCGATGCGTGATGTGTTTATAATACATTGGACAAGAAGGTACAGTTAACAATTCTAACACTTGATAATTATTAATGTTTGTGTTCAAATTTTGAAGCAACATTTAGTTTTACTTACCCAGTAATATACTGGATAACACTACAATACTAAATGTAAAATGAAATAAATCGAATATCTACAAACAATCCATGAAATTTCTCATTAAAGAAATGACTTTAAAAGTGTAATTTTTTAAATGCAAAAAATAGTTTATCTCGAAAATAAATCACAAGTGATAAGTAACATCAAGCTTCTATTAGCTCGAACCCGAGGCGAGCACACTTTTGAATGCTCTAGATCAGGGGTTCTCAAAAGGTGGGTCACAACCCCCAGGGGGGGTCGTGGGATGTATCCAGGGGGTCGTGAGATGTGGAAGAAAAGTTTAAAGAACATTAATTTATTATTGTAGTTTTTATTAAAAAATGAATATACATAAAGCTTTTAATAGACATACAAGTTGGTTTTTGTGTTCTGTTAGTTAATGGGATACATGAGCTTGTTTGAAATTAACCAATTTTTTAATGTCTGGAATGAGCTTTGTAACACACTAAACAATGTCATTTTCCAGTGTCAAACGATTTCTTGATTTTATTTTTAAATTTATCATTATGGAGAATCCTTGTTCACAGTTGTAATGTGTGGAAAATGACATAAAAGTTTTTAATGCTGTTGTGAACAGGTCTGGTTATTCCGTTTTAATACATATCCAAAATTTGTCGATATAAGCTTTGTTAAAAGTTACTTTAGCTGACTGATCACTCAAAATCTCTAGCAGTTGATCATGATGAAGGGCACTTAGCTCAGATTTTGTAACGGTTTGCTCACTGAACGGATTGACTATCCACACAACCCCACCAATATTCTTAACTGAAATGTAATCTGTAAACTGTTCAATCAAAGTTTCGAGATGAGATGATACTAGTAAGGAGAAAGATGAAGTGTCAAGGAATGTGGCGCCAATACCCGACAAATACTCTACGAACTCTCGAGTACGTGTAATGTTTTCAAAATCTCTGCCTAGACTTTAGACAGAGTTAAAACTTGGGGGGGGGTCTCCAAAATGCCTTGTCTAAAAAGGGAGTCGCAATGTCTAAAAGTTTGAGAACCTCTGTTCTAGAAGTATTCTTAGAAAGCAATAAGTTGCAAATAGACACATTTTTAATGTGAATTTGGTTTAAAATGCATAGATACACATAAAGTATTCTTAAATTTTACTATATATTTCATATGTGTATTTATTATATAAATTTAATTTTTTGATTTTAACTATTATTTATTTTGCAGACTTGAATAATGTTTTAGAATGTGATATTTGGTAAATTTTCAGTTTTTAGTTTTATTAACGTCCCGTTGAAGAGCAGCAATAGTGTTATTTTGGGACCAACCTCGTGATTTTGAACCGCGGTCAGATGACGAGGATGATACCAGAACTGGCAACCTCCTCTCCATATTACATCATACTAGCATGAGGACGTTGGGTTCTGACCGATTTAATGTGTATCAGGCTCCCTTACACGACGGTTCTTCAGTGGAATTGGGTCTCGAACCTGTGGCTCACAAGCCGAAACCTTATCACCAGGCAAGACGGCCCGTGATATTTGGTAAAGCATATTCCCTCGTACAATGGTGTTTAGCACGATTTGAAGCTGTATCTTGTTTTAAGAAATTAAAGACCGGCCTTGAATTTTCTAGGGTTTCGTGTCCCGTCTGTTACACCCCACTCACGAGTTTTCTCGTGTTACGCGCCTTGGTTGTTACTGCTTCATAAATAACAAAGTTATGATGATTTTAGAATGTGCAAGTTTGCCCCAAAACATGCACTCCCGGTCATATATCCTACAGATTTTTTTGTGGTCCTTAAAGTATTAAATATTTTCCTTTGATTAGTTATGTTTCGATTTAGTTGGAGAAACATGAAAACGAGATATCTCGTTACAATTCTCGGCCTGCTGAAAACGAGAAATTCCTCGTCCCCCTACACAATATGTTGACAACAAACGAGTATTGTTTGAGATAATACAGCTCTTAGCTACAAGATGGTAGCCCATAGCTAAGTAAGGGTTTATGATCCAAGATACATAACATAGCGCCATCCTGTGCCCCCGGTGCCTATAACGCTATCTAACCAGTAGGATGAACACAAGATGGGGGAAAGAGAGAAAAAGAAGAAGAAAATTTATTAAGGGAAAAAAAGAGACGATACAGCATTCAGGGATTTCCAGAGAGAATGCCATCGGTATCAAGTCTTGCACGAATCTGTTCAATTTTTTTCTGGAGTTATAACGGGTTAGAGGGGACAATAATACTAAAACAAATGGTGATTATGAGCTGAACTTACAGGGGAATTAGATTACCAACTGAAAAGGGGGGGGATTGACAAATTAAATTGTGAACATATGTATGGCAAATAAACTAGAACTATAGAGTCAGAAATACGTAGCGTCCATCTGGGTCCAGGGGTCTTGATTTCCATCATGAGATCTGGACTTTTGAGGGACTTTTTAAGTTATAATTTTGGTTGATTTTCACAAGGGGAATTCTGGTCTCAACTATTGTAGATATTGAAGAGGTCTTGATATTTATAAATATGGTTTACTATGGAATGGATTTGATCCACTATACGGAATACCCACACATATTAAGTTAATAGTTTTTGACTGGACAGACATATCAATGATTTATACTTCTAGGCAATGAATTCAAAACGTCTGACTGAATCATTGTGTTTTTTTGCTTTTGCAGAAGTTTCAATAATATTGAAGTTGCAGCCGGAAGAGTACACATTGTACTATGATTTAGTCCTGGTCCACATAGGGCTGCACGAGGCCCATGGACTCGGAAATCCGTTCAGGGAAGGCATCAAGCTTCAGGCGGGCCGCACATACGACATCTTCGTCAATCAAGTAAATATCTAAGTTAAATGTTTTGCTCACTTGCGACCAACTGAAGACCCAAAATGATTTTCAGTTGATATTTACATACAAAAATATGTAAAGTCTGCTGTTTTTTTGTTTTTTGTTAAATTACAACTATCTAATAATTGGTTTAGGGATTGTGGAAATTAAAAATAATTTTATATTTAATTACTTACTCAAAGAGATGATTGTCCATCTTTTTTTAAACTAGGTTGCGATAGCAATTCAACCATTTTAGTTTTATTAAATTCGTCTTTTCCTTCTTTTATATATGATTTGATAACTAACCGGCAATTATGAATTTTAATTGTCTGTTGTATCAGAACAGTTAAATATGAATAATAACTATTTTTATTGTTAGAAAAGGTAATTATGAAATTAAAAAAACTTTTTAAATATATATAATGTTACAAGTGGGCGAGCGCCATGAAAGTGTGCTGAAGGAGAGGGCATTGGCTGTTGAAGAGCTTGGCGCCAGCCGGGTTGGTTTGGCGAAAGGAATAGTCTGGTAGCCGCTGAATCGCTCGCGGTAATTTCCAAAGCTTCGCTTCGAGCTCGCCCGGCTATATAAGGGAAGGGCTGCCGCAATAGGCTGCCAATCTCTTGGAAGAGAAGCGTCTCCCTGGACCAGCGGATTACTTTTCATGCTTGTTATTAGTGAGCTGTGTTTACATTTGCTGTTAACGTTGTTTTATTGAGCTCGCTATGATTTACTGTTTGCTGTGTTGTACGACATCTGTTTTGCAGGCTGCATTTATTGTGCGTAAGGCTGTAAGTGACTGTTGACTACTGGATTGTTTTTATCTGAGGTTTTCCTTTCATAATTCATCCTGTAAACATCTGTAAATAAATTTGTTTGTGCTGTCCTCAAGTAAAATCCATTCAATCCGAACCCGCTACGCTAAAAACTTTATTATATATATATATATATATATATATATATATATATATATAACCTGCTTCTGGATGAATTAGTGTTACTTACAACTATTTGGAGGAGATGAACTACATCTAGGGATAGCAGATTGGAAGGTTTCATAAATTCAAATAAATAGGCATAAGAGTAACAATTAGATATTAACTATGTATTGCTTATGAATACGATAAAAGTCTATGCAAAGCACCTTGTGACACTTTTCTACAAAGATAATTGAATAAAATCATTTCCGGTGCATCACATAGCTATCTACAGGTAATATCCAAATATTATCTAGTTCCCGCATTGTTGATCATATGTGGATACAATTAGTTTCCCCTAAAATCGGTTTCGGAAAGAGTAACGGTCTTTCGCATTTTTTAATGTAAATAATCTATCTGATGAAATACCCTTTTTTCCGTTTTATGAGATCGTATCGCTTGTCTCAGTTTCGTGACGCATTCTTTATTATGTGAACTGTAGAGCTATCCTTATAAGCCAGATAACATCTACAATACCTAAGTCGACTTTTGTATTATTGTCATGTTACTCGGCTACTGGCTCTAGGATCGTGGGTTCGTATCGCAACCTTCTCTCGGTAAATTGATGACCTTGACAACGCAACCTTCCGCTACAGTTGTGGCGCCATCTACCCGCAGCAAAATCGTCAGACCCACTTGATGAGCAAGCAGCAACTCGCCACAACACTTGGCGCAGTACAAAATAGTTCACTTCTTCGCCGACTCACTGGTGGGGGAAGTACTGTAGCGCTAGCCTTATAAGCCAGATAACATCTACGATACTGAAGTCGACTTATTGGTATTGTGGTTATGTCACTCGGCTTCTGGTCTTAGCGTCGCGGGTTCGTATTGTGGCCCTCAATAGGCACAGAATCTTACATAATATGAAGGAGGTTTTTTTAAAAAATGTAATCTTTAGTGCAAACATCTGGTAATCTTGGAATACAGATCAATAAACAAATTTGATTTATTTGGTGCGTTCTGTCAGCTATTAATATGTGGTCTATCTTTTTATAACCATTTCGTATCTCTTCTTTAAAACTAAGCAAGTAATACAAAAAAATATTAAGTCAATTCCTACTTAGGTTAACAAAAAAAAAATGTTAATTTAGTTACTTTTTATTAAATGATTACAATTAATATAAATAAATTATCAAAAAATTACTGATTTCGCAAGAATGGAACTCGCATTCTTCACCATCACAATAAAAATACTGACATCGGTCGACCTCCAAAACATTGTTTTTCAGATAGAAAAATTAACAATGAAAGTTTAAAGAAT
>JAOUZG010029736.1:3042960-3058361 GCA_026289955.1 Argiope argentata | reverse complement strand
AGAATATATATATATATATATATATATATATATATATATATATATATATATATATATACAGAGTGAGAGAGATCGTAGTAAAGTCTCGTGATTGTTTCAAACCGGTTTAAACTGGTTAAGGGTTTAAATCGATTAAAACAAATAATGACTTAAAAATAATAATATTCTTACCTGATAACTTTAAGTTTGAGATGGTAGATTTCATTTATTATTATTATTATTATTTATTAGGCTTGAAGATTTATTACTTTATTTAAACGTAAAATTATTGTTTAAATCGCAAATAAAAAAAATTTTTTTTGCTCATAATTCTCTGGAGTTAAGCAAAAGGTTACTATGCAGTTTCCAATATGTAATAAAAATGGAACCCGGTATTGTTTACTAATTTCTGAGTGGCAGTTTAAGTACGTATAATCGTAATAGTTGTTTTGCATTTTGAATAAAAACGCTATTATCTTAGAAGCTTTGATTTGAGGAAGGGAGAATTTAATTGCGGTATTTTTCTCACGGAAGTTTTTAGATGAAGAGACAAAATGATAATACTGAAAGAATAAATAAGCAATTTTTTAAAAATGGAAGTTGGTTTATCAAACTTTATCACACTTGGGGAATTATACATTTTGGTGATAGTTATTGCCAACAATATCCCTTTATACAATAATTCTGAATGCAAAAATTGGCCTTCAAAATGACGAAGTAGTTAAAATGAAACCGAGATATAACAATTATTAGTATTCGATTACAATTTACAATGAAATCCAATTTCATATTTTGCAGTGTTTTATAGAAAGCAATTCAAAAACAGAATACGAAGACCGCAAACGTTACTATACATTGCGCTATAAACTGATAAAACAACATATAATATTTTTTTGTGTTTTCGAATTGATGTGGTAACTAACCAATCAGCAAAAAGTGCAATAATTTATTCCGTTTTTGTTTGGTATCATTCAGATTAGCTGTGAATACAAATCTAGTAACCTCAATTCGCAAAAAATAGCAAAGAATTTTGGAAATTTCTTCGAAATTTATTAAATTGGTTATTGAATTAGACGTACTGATTTTCAACTGATACTTTATACTGAGAAACGGAGTGCTGCTTTCTTTTTCCATTAGTTTAATAGCAAACGGCAGACTTAAAAATTAAGAAACATTGCCAAATAGAAGAAAAATCAATTTTTGTTGAGAATTATTTATGGAATCAGATTCACAATTTCCCATATAGATTTTGAAAAATGGAAAACGTATAGAAAACAAATAAGTTTTAAGATTCTGTGGTTCTTATGAAGCTTTCACCAGAATTCCATAGTAAAGCTTGCTTTTCTTGCTTTAGTAAGATTAGAAACGTTCGAGAAATATTTTTTGTATTTTTTAACAGCATAAAAATAATATATTTAAAAAACATAAAAATAATAATGATAATAAAAAATAATAAAATATTTTTTGTACCATAAGGCGACGTGTGGTAATAAGGATTCGTCTTATAGGAGAGATGATTCGAGATTTAAAGGTAGATTCCACATCATTTTAGTATATCATATTTATGCAGCTTAACAACAGCCACAGCATTACAAAGAATACCCTAAAAGAACTTTCAGATCTCGATACGTAAACGAAAAACTGTCTTAATTCTTGCATTTTCCAAAACTTTTACTAAAATCAACATATTTATTTCTATATGGCCATATGGACACCGGTATCTTAGAATGTTGATTCAAAATTCATTAAAATTCCCGGTGAATCTTTTTTCTACCAAAAGACCAACATGACGGAAATATGGTATAACAAGTCATAATAATATGGTAACCTATAACAGTAAGTATACCGAGTGCTGTTCTTATATTTGGTGAGTATTGATATCATAATATTAACAACAAAATATAAAAAAAATAAATCTCAGTGGAAACTGAATATGTACAAACTTTTCTCAGATTTATGTGATAATATTTATTGTTTGTAGTTATTTACATTTTTATTATTATTAGCACTTTTCAAGCTCGCTGACAGGCCTGTTGGTGATTTAAGCCGATTGAGAGTCTCTTGTTTTTCAGTAGTGCAACTATGGCCACGAGTGCGACTTTACTACACACACGCCACAACCCTTTTTAAGGAGTGGATTTCATTCATGTATTTCATTCATTCCTCCACGGATCGTAATTTAGATTTGGAACAAAGAACGATCACTTCTGATCCATTACCCCCCAGTGGAACTACACACGACATGGAGGACATTGTGACCACGGTAAATTTAACGTGCTGCAGCCACCACACACGGACAATTCTAGGCTGCTGGGTTCGAACTCGCAGCTCAAGGGATGCGAATCCTACACCCTACCAATCAGGCTATCCCGGTCCGATTATATTAACTAATTTAATCTATAAAATAAGAAATAAGATATGGATAGATTTGACATACATAAATAGATTCAGTAGGTTTAATAATATGTTAAATAATTTAGGAAAGGGTTGTGAGCTCGCCAGCCCCCAAATTCGAAATAGAGAGTTAGTTATAAAATTTCAAGAATGGACAAACATTATTCCAGAATTTCTGCTATTCCCAAGAAATTGACTAACGATAAAACTACAGATTTTTAGACAGATGAAAAGATGAGATACATTCCAAATCTGTTATTTAGATTTTCAATGAAAAAAATGCAACAGAAACTTCCTCTTTCAAATGCGTTTTGCTTTTGTTTCTTTTCAGCGCGTTACCATACGTCTTAAATCCCCCTACGTGACCAACTGCACCGACTACAAGGAGCTGTGGAGGAAAAATGGCGGATATGGACCCCTCACTAGAAGAGTAAGTCCCTACTTGATAACTGTATCTGAATATATTATAACCTTTTAACTGATGTGGGCTCATATATGCTTCCAGCAAAACAATAGATGTGACCTGCTTGCACATATGAATGACTGAGGTTTGGATTTTGTGTGGATTTTCGGGAACAAATTAGGCGAAAATATCAAAAAATTTCACTTTATTTTTCACTAAACCTAACTAACTATTTATAGCTGTTGCCAATTGTGCAATAGAAAACATTTCATAGAGTTTCTTTTCCTACATCCTTCCCACCCTGGTCAGCCTCTAGGGGGATGTCCAGAGATACTGGGTGGGTTACCTTTCAAACATTAACCCCCGATTCGCTGGATCTTATCCCGGGTTTCGGTGCCAAAATGTAGGTGTTTTAGGTATCAAATTAGACTGAAAGTATCAAAACACATCCCTTTATTCTTCACAGAACCTAATTATTTACAGCGACTGCCAACTGAGCAACAGAAAATATTTGATATAGTCTCATTTCCTACATCTTTAGTTGTTTACTGCTCTCTCATATCTATATTGGGAAATTATATATGGCTTATGTATCCAATACTTGCAGAAATCCAAAATCTCGTTGCTTGGCAACCAGAAAAAAAATTAAATATCGTTTATTTGATAATTTTGTTTGGTTATTTAGTTTTAGTTCAGCCAGCCATTTCTTATAACAACATTAACCTTTGGAAGTTTTAAATGCAACATTCAATATGAGGACATAAAAATTTGATACCTGCAATATTATATATATATATATATATATATATATATATATATAAAGGGATGGATACTCCATACGAATACATAAAATACGATTTCTGGTTATATGTTTATATTTGTTTTGAGTAAAAAACACGAATTCTAAGGCGCCCTGGAACAAACGTACATATTGTTTCAGAATGACATCCCGATAGATTTGGCCTTCCATCGTTCCTATTTAAGTATGTAAGTCAGTTCTGGGACCCAAAATAATTCTTCCACAAATGTGCAATCCTTCACTACCGTATCGGTGTCGTTCAAAGATGATCTTTTGGTGGTAAAGAGTACCTAATGACTCTCCATATGAAAGTACGATGCGAATCAGACTGCAAACTAAACCTGGACTTGTAGGGAAACAATTGCTCTGTTGAGGTGTCCACAATGCATCTCTCTACTCTAGGCTAGCCGCTGAAGTCAGTGAGTTGTAGTAAGTGTAAACACATTTGACTGATGTATGATCATACAGACCAATCTGTCCTAAGTTTCTATACCCGATCTGCCTTGAAACTGTGGTTCCAGTGGCTGAAGAAAGCTGACGAGACCGGTCTGATGTTGTGTTCCGTCTGTTTCTTTTGGCAATAATACCGGTCCTCATTATGCGTTGTAACTCGGGGGCGACCTGTTTTGTACCGTCTACTCACATTACCATCATCTTGGAATCGTTTCAAAGCCTGGAGATGACACTCTTGGCGATTTAAAGTTTCTCGGATATTTCCAGATAGGTACACTCACATTCCAGAGGTCGATAGTTCAACCACTTAAAAATCCGTCCTAATGCACTATTTGTATCACAACTATGAGGTTATTTCTCTGAAAGGCTTATAAAGCGCTTGCTAACAATTTTACTTCTTTGCTTGTGTTCCTTATACATCACTCTCTTACACTATCGTCATTGTGACGTACAATCGATGACATGTTGTGGCTTCCTTTTTTAAATTTACATATGATTTTTGAAGATGTCTGTAATTATTTTACGTGATCACCCGTTAATATATTTTTTATATCATCGCGTGACTCTGAATTATCCTTAATTTATGGACATTGGTGTAGATGGGACATTTACGGACTCTCCCTGGATTTTTACATTTCTAGCAAGATATTCTAAGCCAGTGAAAATCAAAATAAAATATCCTAGTTATCATTTTGTAAGATAAAGTAGGTAAAACGTTATGCACATATAACTTTTGACGGAAGGTTTTCCTTGTTATAAGAACCATTGTAATAGGTAATCTTCCAGCAGGAATGTACTTAATGTTATCAAGATCCAATTCCTTCAAAGATCCGCTATATACGCGAGAAATCTTCAGATTTTTTTACTCTAAAGCGTCTTGTCTCTATGTGATGTTTAAGTTTGTAATAAAGGACAGTGAGCTATCTGACGGTATTCTCAATAAAAATGTGATTAAACGAGCACGCACGCACACACACACACGGTTCAAATTTTTTCACGTCCATTTTTAATATTCCTAGTGCCTCTTTAAACTGGAATGGAATTGATAAAACCTTACGATTCATTTGCATGCCTGAGTATATATACGGTAAATTTAATTACTGTCTATTAAAGATGTATACTTCCTTTTGCAGGCATGTACTGAAAAGTGCAAAATGGAGTCGATGATTGAAACAGAAGGTTGCGCTGCTCAAACCATTTCATATCCAGAAGAATATTTAATCTGCCCTGACGGTAAGTTCAGATTTAAGAGGATTTTCGGACTTTTCGATTCTTTTTGAAACGAATTTGCGTATCAGTAATAGAAACAAATCCCGCTCATATGACAGATTCAAAATGCAATCAATTCAAATCAATTAAAATTCGAAGCGTTTTCCAGAATTATAGGCTATGTTATAACACTGTTTAAACGATTAATTTTTTAGGGAATCAGTTTTAATTCATGCATAGAGACAATAATTTGGGGAAATATTTATGTGATCTCGCAGAAAGGAATTCGTACTACCATTTTAAGTCACTAATGGCCAGAATTACTGCCCGTTTAAATATTTATCTGGACTAGTACATTTTTTAAATATTAATGAAATCCTTTATAATAATAGGGTAATATTAAATATATCTACAAACTTTCATTTATTACATTTGTACTCATTTTATTAATGTTAAAAAATTTCCCCAATTTTTTTTTTAATCCTTAGAATTTATTTGATGAAAATCTGTTCTTCCTTTAAAACTTACATATTCGAAAATTATAAAATTTCAACTTTACGAATACAATATGGATCGGGTTTCAACTCTGATTCTTCTAAGTAATAAATTTGATTTTGTTGCCACCTTTTTTTGTCAATGACTGTAAATTCTTATTTATGATATCGTTTGATTTATGGTAATTTAGAATAAATGATCGGCTATTTCATTTTATATGGATTGTTCACTGTTTTTGAAAATCAGATTACCATACCTGAAATGTGATATTAATATAACAATAATAGGGATAGGGGAAGATATTCTTTTGAACTCAAGTTTTATTGATTTCTTATCTTGATTTATGTCTTTGAATTGAACTATAGAGTTTTCGTTAAAATCCTTGATTATATGAAATCCAAGGAAAAAAATCCCTCAGCTTAAAGAAAAACATTTTATTTTTCAGAAAACCGAATTTAGATAACAAAGAAAATAAATAATATTCTAAATAAATAGTACTTATGACAAGATACGTATACATTCTGCAGAAAAAATTTAGCAGCAATATTCGTTTTAGAATTTGTTAAATGTTCGGAAAATAAATTTAGCTATTTTCTGATCCTTTGTCGTTTTATGTTTTGAGAAGACATGCATTTTTCAAATTTATGTGAGCAAATGACACATAATTTGCCTTAAATGTAACCCAATAAACTTTAATACTGCTTTATGGCAGTGCTCAAGTTTGATTGCGAAAGATTTGAACATAAAAATTGGTTATGTTAGGGAAAAATTCTTTTCCGTCTGGTAGAGAAATAAATAAGTTTTAAAGAAAACAGAAAGGGCGATAAATGATATTTTAAGTACAGATTACTTAAAACAATACTAGCCGCCTTTGGCCACCAACTTTTTTGACTGTTTATTGATTTTTTAGGTTGTTAAATTATTTATTTGTTATTTGATACGACGAAAAAACATGAATTCTGTCAGTATGCTGCAAATTTAAAAAAGCATATATATTACGAAATAAAAGCGAAAGTGAAATCCTTATACAGAATTAATGACTTGTAAAACACACGATGGAATGTTTGGTACTTTTCTGATAGCCGGGACAAGCGAAAAAGCGCCAAAAAAATTTGGCGGAATTCTACATTATTTGGCAATTTTTCGCTTGGCCGGCTTAACGAAAAAGTACCAAATGTTTTGATGTATAATTTAAATTTCTTCAAAACATTTAAAAATATTTCTCTAGATAATGAACCAAACTGAATAAAAATTATTATTTCTTTTAAACAGGAAATTGTACATAAAGAAAATGATAATAATAAAAAGATGATTTTTGAGTTAAGATAATACCAAGAAGATTATCTGCAAGGAAATTGTTTTAGAAAATATGAATATCGGTTTCCATAGGGAAATCATAACGATACAACTAGATTTAAAATTAATGTACGGCTACCGAAATTGAAATATTTACTATTGTGGTGGAATGTTCGGTGGTTCTAATAAAATAAGTTTTGTATAACAATTATTTATTAGAAAAAGGTACATTACACACAACACAGGATAATTTTAAAAATTTACACAAACATAAAGAGAAGTTAGAGATGTGCTCATGTCCGTTGCTTGGGCTTAACTGGCGTTTTCGCTGTTTGCGCTCAGCAGTCTAGGTGACGCAGCAGTTCCGGTTACAGTTGATCCGGTTAAATTAATAGTGGCTGCTACACTATTATTTTTTCTGCCTTGCATTTATTCATTTTATACTTTTTTATCACGTGAAAACTTGATGTTGTTTTTGTTTGAGGTTTTTGAAGCCTCGACATGCGTAAGCAGCAAATTGACGATTTATCGCTTTTGAGGATCCATTTTCCGCTTTTAGGGTTAGTAGAAAATAGTAAAGACAGTTGTCACAATTGGCGATTTATCATCAACATAAAGTTACAACTTGTCATGAATGTCCACCATGTTCCCGATTTTCGATATATCGACGCGTGCGAATACTGATAGTCACATAGTTGTTGCAAATCTTTTTTATTCTTATGTTTTAGGTGTTTACCCGTCTGATGACATTATTGAGAAGTGTTCGAAACAGTGCAGTGATGCATGCAAGTAAGTATAGATTTCTTTATTCATTTTTATCTGTTGAATAAGTTGTATAGAGAAAGTATAATAATCATAAAAAAATTGAAAGTGGGATTTCGATGAATCTCCAAGATAGGACGTACATGGGTTCGAAAAACACACTTTTTAAAAATGTCCGTCTATCGACTGAAAAAGAATTTGAGTTAGATAATCAAAATTTGGTTTACGGTATACATACCCATTTAGTAGATATCTGTCAAATTTTGGAGTAAAATCTGCCTAGAGGATGTCCCTCTGTCCGGCTGTTCGAATTATAATTTAGCATGATAAATACAAAACGAAGTGAGCTATATTGATAAAATTCGGCAAACAAATTTAACATCTTTAATACGGGCGTCTGCCAAATTTAGAGCCAAAACCAAAAATTGGTTGATTGTCTGTAGTTTTAAAAACAAATCAACACAATAATTCGAAGAGGCAGTGACTTAAATATATCGAATTTGGTATGAGATTTTGTGTCAAATTTTTTTTGCAACTGGTTTAGAAAAACATGTATAAAGCACAAATTCGATTTTTAGATATTATTACCTGCATACCTGAGACGGATTGCAGAAATTCTCGCCAAGAAACATACGATATGTTCAATAAAAATGTTGAATTCATACCAAAGGTTATTATTTCGTAACTGTATTCGTACGCCAATGCCACGCATAGTTTATTTGAGTAAAAACCTTTAGAGAAAAAGTTTTCGGGAGACAACTCACACTGGTTTTCAGTAACATTTTAATCGATAAATTTCCAAATGGCTTCGATTGGTGCGAGAATTTTGATTTTAGGGCCCACAATTACAGATCCAGCTACACGATAATTACTGTGTCCATTTAAAACTTGAAATAAATTTAAATCGTCTTATTAAAACATCATTCAATTCGTATATAGTAAGAAGTGTCAACTTGAGTGTAATAATTTTTATTTGATTAAATGAAAATGGTGACTATATACTATCTGTCCATAAGGAGATCTCTGACCGACAGTCGTCTATGTTTACGGCGGGCGTCATAGAAACAGGTGTCGATAGGGAGGATCTATTTTAAATGGGTGGAATCGGGCAGAAGTCTGGCGACTTATTCTTTATCTTGGCGAAAAAATGAAGCGATAAAAGAACTATTGCTCATTCGTCTTCTCGCTTTACCGCAGTTGCTCGTATCTTTATATTTGCTTAGATTACTTCTTTTATATTTTATTAATATTTTCTTTGGTTAATATTAACTGCATTTCATTATTTAATCTCTTGAATTTTGAGATCCTTCAAAATGCCTTTTCGGTTTAAGAATGGAGAGACTTTAAAATCACAAGCACGTAAAATTGTGCATAATGCTATAGAATTTTGCTTGTAACTTGCTGAAAATTCGTATTGGGAAAAAGATGGGATTTTAGAAGAACTAGCGGATGAACTATTATTTCAGATTGGAAGTACTGAATCGGATTCCGATTTAGAAGAAACGAAATCTTGTGACAGTGATTTAGAATTCTTTAAATTGAAAGTACACAACTGTCACTCGATCTCTGCTAGTTTTGCACTCTTTTAATAATAATTAATGTGTTTTATAAATAAAAAGTGAATTTTAAAATTGCTTTTTTTGTTTCATTTCAATTAGTTTAATCATAAGTTATAGAAGATATGGAATTTTATTTAATTTATTTCCTGAAGCTACGAAATTTATTTGATTCTTTTTTTGTTATTTTCTATTTTTTCATTAATGTGCTCTTGTTTTCTGTTATTCAATATGTCGTTAGTCAAAAGTTTCGACTTAACATACTTTTGTTATTCCTTATTTTTTAAGTTTCGTTAAAAAAAATCTTTGAAAATTTTATTTATCTTATAGCTTTTATTTATCTTATTTGATAAAATGTAATTGTTAATTTTGAGTTTCGAAAAATAGCATATATATCAAAAATAAATAAATATATTTATTTATTTAAAAAACTTTTTGGAGAGGTTTTAAGCATATTTAACAATGGATATTTTACTTTGTAACAGAATAAAAGCAACCGTTTATAAAAATTATGAAATAATTATGATTATTATGTTATTATTTTTATGTTGAATTAGACAGATTACTTTCCGTTTGCTGCGGATAATTTGATCTTAAGTAATTACATAAATTTAAAACGAATAAAATGAAAATTAATTTTTTGTCATGCTGGATTCTACTTAATTTTTTTTCTTCTTGTGCAGTCGTTAGACATATAAATAATTATTCAGCTTTTCTATTTGATTTACTCTGTTCTTTCTGTACTAATCAGATAGGAATTTCTGTATTATTCTAACAGGAATAATATATATTTTCAAAATTCCAAGTACGCAAATGATTTTCAGCCCAGTGAATTTTTTTTCGAATTTGCTTTCGAAAATTAAAGGCAATATATCAACACCGCCAATTAGGCGCTACATGCGCCAACGTAAGAAACTTGAATGAATTTCTACCTCTGCGAAATGGACTCTTCCTGCAGTAACCTGTTTCTATAACGACCGCCGTAAACATAGACGACTGTCGGCCAGAGATCTCCTTATGGACAGACAGTAACTCTTTGACAAGGATATGGTCCATATATAATTAAACAACAGTTTACCATTTGTTATAACATACTCTGACGAAAAACCATTCGAACAGAACCGACAACTCATAGACGAACTTTTCCAGAATTGAAACCAACTTAACAAATCGAAATTACTTTTTTTTCCAAACACCGCAGCATTCAAATTTCAGTTCTGATTCAAAACATTTTTAAAAATGAGAACTATAGACGTTCAGAGAAGTAATTCTGCAATCACCACTCGAAAAAAACCCAAGACTACACCATCGTTTATCCGAAGTAGATAAAAAATATATTAAACTACATTATGAAAGTATCAAATCACGCAGTTACATAATATGAAGTGAATTGGCCAGTACCGACTCCACAACTTTAATTCAATCTAATCCACTACAAAATTGGATTTAATGTAATCCACTTCAGTAATATAGCTTTCCCTTTGTGATAAACTACTTGGTTAAAAAAAGGATAAAGTTCAAAGGAAGGTTAACGTTTCAAGGATTTTCTTGAGTAATAGGGTAAAAAACAAGATCAATTTGAATTTTGATGTAAAAGTCTCCAAAAAATAAAATCGAACAGCGCGTATGCTAAAGGGAAATATGCTCATAAAAGAGTTACAATAGTGCGTGTATTTGATATGATTCATCATTCAGTTATCATAAAAAAAGTTTTCTTGTAATAAATGTCGGTCAATTGTGTTCAGACAACAAAATTAAAGCTAATACAGCCATGAAAAATAGATAAACACCAGATCATATAATATAAGCTAGTACCAAACTTTAGACATACGTAAACTATAAAATTTGATGATATAATTTCGAACTTCTAAAGTTAAGACGTTACGGTAGTCACTTCAAAGCTAAAATCTTGCAAAATTTTAATACTCTAGTTTTTGAAAACATCATAAAAACATGTGAATAAATATATTACGAAAGAATAAATATGATTACAAAATATGATTTAGAAGTAAAATGTATCTGAATTGCCGATCATACCATATCGTATTGTTCGAGGAGCACTCAATTTTGTAGTTGGAATTCAAATTTAATGATTAATACATTTAAAAAACGTATTACATTGAGGTAGATTGAAAAAATGGTATAGACAGACTTATAGTATGCCTGATAGATTAATTAAAAAATTAAGAAACAATGAAATATGATCCTGAGTTTAACCGCTTAATACATTAACAAAAGAATGTCAAATAAATCTAAATACATTGTTTATTACGTAAATACTGTGTCTACATATTGCAACGTGTATATCATACGAAATAAAAGCGCTGAAGACAATATTTAGAATATTAACTTCGAGAAAAAAAACCATTTTTTAAATGCTAACTTTAAAGGTTGGCAAAACAATTAAATTTGACATTCATAGAATTAAGGAAAGGGATTTGAAATTTTTATAAAAAAATCAAATATTTTATAAAATTTATATAAAAATTGATTCCGAAAAATTCGTAAAAAAAAACAGATAATAAAAAGTAGTATGAAAATGAAATAAATGTCAATGAAAAGCCACTTTTTAAAATTTTCAGATGGTGTAAAGATAATTATTGTGACAGAAACTTTTGGAAATATATGATGAAAGATAAAGCAAGTGTTTGGATTTTAAATAACTGACATTTTAACAAACTTTTTAATGTTTATTTAAAAGATTATTAATATGTATATAAAATTAAAATTAATTAAAATTTAAATTACATCTTATATTTATTTTTATCTTAGATTAAGCATTTATTTTATCCTAATTTTTTTTATTATTTTCTGAACGTAATTCCGCTAATTTTTTCTAATATGCACCCTCTAATAAATTAAAAAAGAAATTGCTGATTCTGCACTTCCCACAATCCGAGCAAAAAAAATCTGTGGCGCTAGAAAAAAGATTCATAAGCCAGATAACATCTACGATACTCAAATATACTTTTGTATTGTAGTTATATTTCTCAGCTACAGACCTCAGCATCGCGGGTTCGTACCTCTACCAACATCCGCTACATTGGTGACCTTGCCAACGCAACTTCATGCAAATGTCGTGCGCCATCTACCCGCAGTAAAAGCAGTCAGACACACTTGACGCAGCAACCAAACAAAACCGTCAAACACACTTGATGCAACAACTTACACATTCACTTGCCAACGCACTCAAACGCTCGCCATAACGATAGACTCTTTAAAAACATAGTTCGTCTCTCCGCCGACTCACTGGTGGGGAGTACTGTGGCGATAACTTTATAAGTTAGATAACATCTACAATATTCAAGTATACTTTTGTATTGTGATTATGTTACTCGGCTACAAGGCCCAACGTCGCAGGTTTGTACCGTGGCCTTCACATGCCACAAATCCTACCTACCTACGTATCTCTTTCTAAGTTATCTAAGATTTCCTTTCCCAATCGACATAGATACACTTATCAGAATCTCTTAATAGAAACATCGAAGGAAAACTCCGGTTCCGTCGGAAGGTAACCGGATGAGTGTCATTGTTTCTTCTGTGTACTAACTATGCCCTTTCTAGGGGAAATAAGTTGAAGTTCATTTCTAAAGTGTCATATTTTTGGTCTTGCATCGGCAAAAATTATGATTTATATAAAATAATAATCTTGAGATAAAAGAATTAATGTGAATAACAAGGAATCACATTTTTATTCTTTTTTTTGTCAAGAGTAAAAAAAGTTTTTTTTTTTTTTTTTTTTTTTGTAGAAATCGGTTTAATTTAAAAATGATGGTAGAAAAACAGGGTAGAGACAGAAAGTGAAAGTATTATAAAGTATATATAATATACAGGGCGTCCATAGCTGAATGATCCTACTTTAAAGCTGTCTACCAGCGAAACTATTGTTCAGAAAGTTATGAATTTTTGTATAGGACATAATGAAGGAATGGGAATTTGTTTGAGAGAATAAAAAAATAGTGTAAAATGTCACCACAAGGGGACGTTTTTCAAATGAATTACCTATTTAGTATATTTTTGACAAATCTAGTTAATACAAAATATGTTTAACATGACGGCCATCATTTTCAGTTACCATTTGGAATCGTAAGAGAGCATGTCCCATGGTTGACCGCAGTGTTTTTGGGAAGTAGTAAGAACATTCTGTGAAATGTTGCTTTTTAAATCAGGTAAAGTTTTTGGATTATCACGACTTACCAGACTTACCTTAAATGCCCCCAAAGCCAAAAGTCACATGGATTTAGGTTCGGAGACCGGGGAGGCCAAAGATAACGAAAGTGACGGCTGATGATACGTTCTTCTATAAAATGATTATGGAGAACGTCCTTTACACAACGGCTAATGTGTAAATCCGGGATAATTTTATTCTAAATTAATGATGCATATCGTGTTTGGTGATCGAGCATGTCACCAAGCCTCTCGTACTTAATTCCTAGAAGATATAAGGTAAGAGAATAAATGACGCAGAAAACACACACCACACCGTTACTTTTGGTGACTGCAAATGGGCTTGTTTCGTCGTAATTAAAATTGTCAAAAGTAGGCTAAATGCTTTATTCATTTGAAGAACTGTCCCTGGTAACGAAATTTTGAACTATTTTTTTTATTCGCCCAGACAAATTCCCATCCCTTTATTGTGTCCTGTATGAAATTTTATAACTTTCTGAACTATAGTTTCGTCTGTAAACAACCTTAAGGTACAGTCGTTCAATTATGGACACTCTGTACATAAATGTATAGTACAATAAGTGTGTTATTCGCATATGTTCCACATATTATTAAAAAAGTCTAAATATATTGTGTGAACTGCATTTGATTTTAAAGTATAATATATTTTAGATAGTTAATAAAAACATTGTCCGGAATGGCATTACAAATTCATATTTTTCTATTTTAATATTTCAGAGAGGTGTCATACAATTTGCGGCAAGAAGTTATTTTCGACCAATCAGAGAAGGTTAAGTAAATTTCTCTTTATTTTTTTTCAAAATCTCTGTCCAATTAGAACATTCAATTTTTGGTGGCCCCCCACCCCAATAAAAGCATAAAATTGATAGAATTTACTTTGATGTTGCAGAAAATTACAAATGACAGTTACAGATGTATACGAAGAAAGCCTGTATAGAATTTTTGTGACCTATGCAATGCGCATTACGAGCTTTTTAATAATTGGTCGATGATTCTAAATTATATACAAAAAAATTATGTATAAAACTTAATGGAAATTTTCGTGAACGAGACTTTTGGTAAAAATAACACAAAGGAGCACGTAAGGAAAATATTTATGATTTCCTTGTTTTCCAAAAAACAGATTTTAAATTCTTTATTTCTAAAATAAAACAAGAAATTTGTAATCTGTTTTTCAAATATAATAAAAGAGATATATGTGTCGTCAAGAAGCCTACAGCAAAAACAAGTATACATTTATTTTAAAAATATTGTGAAGAGCAATATTTATTAAGAATAAGCAGAAGCATTTCTATTTTAGATCAAAACAAAATGAAGCGAAAAGGAGAATAAACTTTTAACTAAGACAGACATGACATTCCGGTTGCTACTGATGACATATATCTTTTTTAAGTGCGTAAAATTCATGTTTACTCATCTGCGTACAAATGAAAGCTACTTGTTTTCTTAGATAAAAGTTTTGACTCTATGAAAACTCAGCACAGAGATTTTCATTGACTCTTAAATTATTAAAATTAATTTTCGACACTCTGAACAAAAATTTTGCTGTTCCTTTTTTTTTTGTACAAGCCACAATTTTATTCCACTTTTACACTTATGAAGTTAATAGTAGTATAATTGGAGGATGTGTATATCTTGGGAAACCACTTGCATAGGCTAAAAAGGCTAACAAATTATTGTATTTATTATCGATATTATTTATTTTATAATCATGTGAGAACATGTGTGTTTTGATTTGGAGTTTTCGAAACCTCAAAATGAACGAGCAGAAAATCGGCTATTTATCGCTTTTGAGGCATTAATTTTTCCTCTTTAGGGTTACTAGAAAATGATAAAGAATTTTGACACATTTGGCAACTTTTCGCCA